>JAZKJV010010337.1:600000-889493 GCA_037367405.1 Ottelia alismoides
CCGTCAGCGCGCTGCTTCACTGTAAACCCCCATTTGCTACCAACAACAGACACACCTGGTGGAGGCTTGGTGACACTCCATGTACCACGCGATTGCAATGCAGCCATCTCTTCCTCCATAACTAAACGCCACTGACTACTCTGCAAGGCCTCCTAATACAACCGTGGTATCTGCACAACTGACAGGGCTACAACAAAGTGCTCAAAGTCCTTGGACAGTCGTTCCAAGGAAACATGAGAAGCAAAGTCTACCCATATCTGGTGTTCATCGTTCGTGCACGCTTCTGCCTCCGAAGTGCAATAGGAATATCGAGATCATCAACATTAGTAGTAGATATATCATCTGCATCTTGTAACTCAGTCTGTACCTGCAAATCACCTGTGCCATCAGGAGAACTCAAATGTTCAGTACATACCTCGGGCGTGCTGGATGATGGAGGAGGCACATGAGCAGGGGGTCTTCATTGGTAAACCTGAGGAAGGAAAGTAGGAGACTGCAACGGAGGTGGTGGCGGTGGTGGTGGTAGTGATGATGGTGGTGGTGGAGGTGGTGAAGAGCATGGTAATGACGGAGGAGGAGGCATATAGATATTTTCACCATCCTCTGAAGGAGCAAGCCTGTCACCTGTGGGAGAGAAATACATAATAGACTCAAAGAAGGTGACATCAGCACTGACATAGTACCTTCTTCGAACCGGGTCAAAACAGCGATATCTTTTTTGGGTTTTAGAATACCCAACAAACACAAATTTAACAGACCTGGGAGAAAGCTTGTCAAGACCAGGAGAGAGTTGGTGAACAAATGCAACTGAACCAAACACACGAAGCGTAAGCGAGAAAAGATCCTTTTCGGGAAACACAACCGAGAACAGGATCTTCTCCCCTAACACCGACGAAGGCATACGATTTACCAGATAATAAGCAGTTAGAACCGCATCTCCCCAATAGGAATGAAGAGTACGACTCTGAATCAAAAGGGTTCTGGTAACATCCAAAAGATGTCGATGTTTCCTTTCAGCCACCCCATTCTGTTGGAAGGTATAAGCACACGATGTCTGATGCACAATGCCATGAGACTTAAGAAATTGAGAGAGTTGAGTGCTGCAGAATTCGAGAGCATTGTCAGAACGTATGTACTTGACTCTGGCAGAAAATGTTCTTCAATTCATTAATAAAAGACTGAATAACAGGACCAACATCAGACTTGTTCTTAAGAAGGAAAACCCAAGACAACCTCGAAAACTCATCGACAGCAACAAGATAAAACCTGTGTCCCTGATGATCTGGGACACGACTTGGTCCCCAAATATCGAAATGAAACAACTCAAATAGACTATGACTACTTGAACCCTGAAGACCCTGGAAAGAAGACCAGTGATGCTTCCCAAGCTGGCAGGCCTCGCACTAAAAGGGGGAGCGAGGAGAAATCTGTGGAAGAACATGAACCAGCTTTTGCAGAGGAAGGTGACCAAATCTCAGATGCCACATGTATGGAGAAACAGACCCACTGTGTAGAGAAGATGAGGCACCAGCATATGGGGACTGCACAAGTCTGTAAAGGCCCCCTTGCTCACGGCCAGTTCCAATCACTCTGCCCGTAAGTATGTCCTGAAACACAAGAGCAGAAGGATCAAATACGGCACGACAATGTAAATCTTTGGTGATCTGACTAATTGATAATAAATTCATTGAAAATTGAGGAGCATAGAGAACATTTGGAAGCCTCAAGGTAGAAGTCAACTGCACCTCCCCCTGACCAGTGATGGGGGAATGTGTACCATCTGCAATCACAACTGACCGTCCAGGCTGAACAGGAGTGAAGACACTAAATTGGCCTTTGTCACCACATAGATGATGTGATGCACATGAATCCATAATCCACTCTGACAAGTCTGCCCTGTAACAAGTAGTAAAGGCATACTCTGTACTTGGAGTAGACGTTGATGCTGATGCAGCCACCTCTGATGATCCTGAAGGACATCCGGTCGAACTGGCAGTGGGCATAATCTCCCTGAGTCGAGCAACAAGCTCATCAAATCGATGATCAGAGGCAGGTGAAGGGCTCCCAACTGGTTGTATCTGCTAAGGAGGAAACCCATGCTTGGAATAGCATGTATCCTCAGAGTGGCCAGATCTATGGAAGTATGTGCACGGCTGACGGGGTCGACCGCCCCCTCCTCTGCCACGGTTAGAGCTCCCTCTACCACGATATGGTAAATGGCTTCCCCTACCACGAGAGGCGGCCATAGCTGAAGATGTCTGGGACTGCAGAGTACCTCCTGAGGATATAGATAGTCTACTCAATCTGTGATATGCCTCCTCCATTGGAGGTATGATAGCGTCAGTAAGGATCTGGGTACGAGCAGCATCATACTCAAAATCAAGAGCTGCTAGAAAGACTCCCGTCATCACAGAATCTCTGTATGCCTTGAGCTGCTCTGGCGTAGCAGTCAAAGGAATAAAACTATGCAACTTCTCAAACATACCCCTCAAGGAAGTATAGAGGGTATGAAGGGGACGGCCATTCTGCTTGGATGTGAAGATATCATGCTGGAGCTGAAGTATCTTCGACTCATTCTTCGCCAGTGAGTATGTGGCGGCGAGAATGTCCCACATAGCCTTCACTGTTGGCTGGCTCAGAATATCATTTGCTATCTCGGATGACACAGTCCAAGATAACTATACTCGTGCATAAGCATCATCTGCCTCCCTTGAGGCATTCGTCCCAGTCTTGTCACTCGGTTCCTCCATCGTGAGGATGTGCTTCTTGCCATTACACTGCATCAGACTCATGAACTGCATGGCCCACAGTTCATAGTTGGTTCCATCTATTTTGATAATGGGTGCTGATGAAACATCCATTTTGTTGTCAGACACGATGACAACTATCTTCAAGACTGGGCTGAGAAAGTAGAGATACTGGCGTCTACACTGACATACAGGAAGATGGTTGTGGGTGCAGACTCATACCACAACCTCTTCCATCCGTCAAGGAGTCCTTTGGGGAGCTAGGATGCTAGGGCTTCCACGTGAAACCCTAGAGCACTCACAGAACCAGGAGGCCGCAGGAAGTCCTCACGTGTGAAGATGAAACGGACCACACGTGAGGGAAAGGGAACCGCCGGGTGGGGCGGCTTCGGCGACAGCCGCAAGGGGGCGGCGGCTAGGGACTCGAAGGTGGGGCTGGGCGGTGGCGGTCGTGAGCCTGGAGGAGGGGCTTGGCGGCGGCGGCGGTGAGCCCGAGGGTTAGGGTTTTGGTGGGGCAAGGTTCTAGGGCACAGGCTCCAGTCTAGGACCGTCGCTCTGATACCATGTTGAGAGGGAAAAGAAAGTTACTATTCATCGAACCCTAGAGCCCTCTTATATAGGAGGAACGCTCTATGGGTAAATTACATAAACAGGACACATGAAACATAAACAATATGAACGACAAGATAACAAGAGTATTGTAACAGTGTTTGATGGTTAGCACATCTAACAGTAATGATCAAACTAATTTTAAATTGTCACTTTTTCATGTGCGAATAGGTGGTTAATAATTACCTGATGATCGACAAAAATACGGGGAGGTGTACACCACGAGCCTCGGTATGGCAGAGCTAAAGAACTTCCTCCACTGAGGGCTGTTATTGCGGAACTGATTGGAGAAGCTAGTTGGCTTTGATGATCTCCAACTACAGATGGTCCAGGAGGTTCACTCTGAGTTCGCATTGCCACGACATATTCATACGTTGTAATGCCCTGAGGGAAAAACGAGTTTGCTCACATGGGAAAGCCTCAAGAACTACTAGATCACATAGAGTTCTGGATAGCTGAGAAGTGCACACCTTTCTTATCAGTAAAATATGGAAAAAGAACAGCTCTCCCAGAGGTATGGTTGCCAACAAGCAAACTGTAGTGCATAGTGCCTGCAAATCATTTATTTAGCAATACTTGTAACTCTCCCAGAGATATTATTTATTTTAGCAGTTACAATATAGGCTTAGGAGAGATCTGAATTATATCATGTTAACTAGGTGATTCTAAGTGTATAACTGTTCTCCTATGCTTTTACATGTTGTCATCATTTACAGAGATAATGCTTAGGCAAAACCAAAGACACGGCTAGTGTTGTGTATAATTTCGAGGCACAAACTTTGGTTTCATGGAACTGCAAGTAAAAGGCAACTAACATTTTATGGAATGATAATGCAAAGCAACTAATGTAATGACATTTACCACCACTGTAGCAAATGGAATCCGAGAGAAACCATTTCCAAGTCTTTCCACTATCAACGCATCTGTAGCCTTTTTTTGAGTAAAGCATTGCACTAGGACCAAAATACCAACCCCAGATTCAACAAAAAGCTGGAAATGTAAGATCAGAAGAATGTGTGGTTATAAAAAATTATAAAGTTTGAGTGTATATGAGCACATGTAACAAAATATATTTCCTGCAAATACATACCCAAATAAGGCTCATGGTCATAAGTGACATAAATGTTACGTAGTTTTTTCTTCCCACACAATTATTTAACCACTACATCAGAAAGAGAAAATGAACCGAGTTTATTAAATCTTGCTAAGATAACTAACAAATAGATAAGTGATACTGTTCATACTCGACAATGATGATCAAAGCCATCAACACATTTGCCACAACTTCTGCAGTGCTTGCTCAGCTTACGCACCTGATTTTAATAAATGGAAGCGTCTTTGCACCTTAAAATGGTTTACAGATGTAATTTTCTTGGTTGTCAAATAGGTCGTAAAGTCACCTCTGCATTGCACAAAGTGCAGAATAATGCATCCTCGTTTACAGCATGAGCAACTTCCTCATCTTTGCGACAATCCGCCTTAACAATACAAATGCAGCAGAAACTACCGAATTTTGAACAACTAGATGAGTCGTCCTTTAAATATGCACCAGAAGCCTTCAGTTCTGGGATACTATGATCATCTAGAGGACCACCATTGCATATTGTCAGAAACAGAATAAAAAAGTAGAAAATCACATTTCAGCCTTGTTCGGTTTTACGAATTACTAACCGGATTGCTCTGCAGCAGGCTGCGATCCATATCGTCCTGCTCCATTATTTCCAATGAAAATTCCGGGATCAGCTGGATCAATCGCGGTGCATCTGACGTAGAGGATGAATACTGAAAGGGCCTAGAAAATAAAGAACGTCATCACGAAACATGGTGCATTACAGGAAAGAATGTCTGATAACACGGAATAGTATAAATATGAAATGTAACTTACCAAGAAACTGTAGATAAAGACTGCCACATATTCGTAGCAATCGTTTCCCAGAAATGGAGCAAAGAAAGCATAAAATGCAATAGACAGCAGAAAGTAGATAGTTATTGCTATAACCTGCAAAATCATAATACATGACCGCAATCAGCATGCTAGACTTCTTTTTTAGGGGCATAAACAACATGCCCTTCTGTGGATTTGCGTAAAACATTGACGACATAGCAATATAAATCAAATGTAGTAAAAAATCATTGGGTTTATTATTAAGTAAAAGCTTCAAGAATGTAATTTACTTTTCTCAACGCTCCTCAATTCATTTTGCCTTAAGAATCACCATCGTCACCAAATGATACATAAGAACAATATTAGTGATTTCAGATCACTCTCAAGGAACAAAATATGTAAATACGTAAATCTTTTATGTTATGTCATAACAATGAGAAAAAATGATGGTTCTTTTGGAATCATTATAGTTGAATTATTTTGGTTGTCACCTTTGGATCTTTCTACAATGGTCTGGTACAAGAATTATTTTGATATGTACCCACTTTAATGGTCTGGTGGTAGTGTAGTGTGTCTACCACCCAAAAGATCAAGGTTCAAATGCCCCTTGAGAAGTTACGTTAGGTAGTCGACAACCAGCTAAAAAATTAGTTGGATCTTTCAACATGGATTTGAGCAAGAATCCATATAACTGACCCTACTTAAAAGTGGGAGAAGGCTCTTTTTGTTCACCTTTGATTCATTCTTCTCTTTCCTAATATACTCACTTTTGGAGATCTAGCTACTAGTGAAAGTTACTTGAATCGTGCAAGCTATAGATAAATACAAATGAAGTAGAAGAGGCTTTGAAGGTTATGAGATCTGGCAGAGGTGTAGGAGATGATGACATTCTTATAGAAGTTTGGAGAGTTTTAGGTGAGCGTGGGTTTGACTTGGCTTACAAATTTATTGAATTTTATTTGACGAAGCATTCCTGAAGATTGGAGGAGAAGCATCGTGGTTCCTCTTTATAACTACAAAAGATACATTCAGAATTGTTCAAATTATAGAGATATCAAGCTGATGAGTCACACTATGAAAATTTGGGAATGTTTTATCAAAAGAAGGTTGAGACAAGTTTCCAAAGTAAAAGAAAACCAATTCGGATTCATGCTAAGTCGCTCAACTATTGAAGCCATCCACTTACTGGGAACAATGGAGATTTATAGAGCTAAAAGGGAGAACCTCCATATTATTTTTATTGATTTGGAGAAGGCTTATGATTCTATCCCATGGGAGATCTTGTGGAAAGTTTTAGAGAAGAGACAAGTACATGACCTATACATTAACCTCATAAAAGATATGTATGATAGGGCTTCATCTTGTATAAGGATACAATCTGAGAAGACTGACTAATTTGACATCAACATTGGTCTGCATAAAGATTCATCTTGGAGTCCATTCCTTTTTACTTTGATTATGGACGAGTTGACAAGTCACATTCAGGATGATATACCATGGTGCATGTTACATGGAAGGAAATTTCGCGATATATCGGCGATATATCGCCGATATATCGATATCGAGATGTGACCGATATGGTTACCGATATGGCGATATATCCCAGTTTTCAGGCATTTCCTTCACAAAAGAGCATCGACATGGGCGATATTTCGACGATATATCATCGATATATCATCAAAATATCGTATCGATACGATATTGAAACGATATCGATATCGATACGGCCTTCCTTGGCATGTTATTCGCTGATGATATTGTGTTGATTGATGAGACTAGAGATGTAGTAAATGAGAAGCTTGAGGTCTGGAGACATGCATTGGAGACTAAAGGATTTCGTATAAGTAGAGCTAAGACTGAGTATATGGAGTGCACTTTTGATGGAAGCAATGGTGAAGGAATCAAGGTGAAGATTGGTGACGATAACATTCAGAAGAGAGATTCTTTTAGATACCTGGGATCTATTTTACAACAAGATTGGAAATTGATGGAGATGTTACTAATAGAATAAATACAGGTTGGTTAAAGTGAAGAGGAGCCTCTACCGTTCTATGTGATAAGAAAATTCCTTTGAAAATCAAAGGGATGTTTTACAAAGCAGTCGCGAGATCTGCTATGCTCTATAGATCCGAATGTTGGCCTGTGAACCATAGACATGTACATAGAATGGTGGTAAATGAAAATGCTAAGGTGGATATGTGGAAACACACGTAAAGAACGAATTTGAAATGTTGCAATCAGAAGAAAAGTGGTGCAACTCCGATCGAGGATAAGATGCGAGAAAAATGCATAAGGTGGTTTGATCATTTGCAATGGAGGTCAGCTGATGCACTGGTGCGGAGATACGAGTTTTGGGATGTTGAACCGTCTAAGAGAGGGCGAGGAAGGTCCAAGAAGTGGTGGAATGAGACTATACAAAGGGATCTTATTTTTTTGGATATAAGCTCAAGAATGACCCAAGATAGATCTGAATAGAGGCAAATAATCCATGTAGATGGCCTTATTTAATGTGGAAAAAGGCTTTGTTGTTGTTGTAGGCTTATGGAATATACAATAGTCTCTTCTTTTCATTATGTTGACATGACTTGAATCATACGCCCTAAATTGCAGAGATGTTTAATCTCCTCTATCAAATATGGGGTTGAAGTCCCCTCATCCTGAAACATAGGTTCAATTTATAACTTGATTTGTCTATATTGTAAGTGTCTATATAAACTTCCTAAAATTAAAATTTTGGCACCAAATTAAATATAATCTTTTGTAATTGTGGAAGAAAATAGGAAGGAAATTGAATGAATTTATTCATGAGATGGGGGTTTCTTATATAACATCAAACCCTAGGGCCCAATAGGTGGCAATAACATAATAATCTCTAAAGGGTTATACATAGAAAAAGAGTACATGGAAATAAACTAGGCTAAACTCAACATAATAACATTAGCACTCCTTCTCAAGTTATAGCATATCTATCGATCGTGCCCAACTTGGAAGTCAACGAAGATACGTGTTTCCTTGGAAGTGCCTTGGTAAATATATCCTCAAGTTGGAACTTTGTGGAGATATGCACATTAGAGATCATCCCTCCTTGTGTTGTGTCTCGAATAACGTGTCAACCAATTTCAATATGCTTGTCCACTCAGGGAAGGGCACGATTAGTGGCAATGTATAATGTGAACTAGTTGTCACAGTAAAGAGGAACATGAGTAGTAGCCTCTAAAAAATGATACGAGCCAAGTAGCCTCGTACGTGACTTGAGACATTGCTTTGTAGTATGCTTTTTCGCTTGATCTAGAGACAAAGGTTTGCTTATTGCTTCACTATGTAACAAGGTTTCCACCAATAAACATGGCGTAGCCAGTAATGGATCCCTTACCAACAAGAGAACTAGCATAACAACATCACATAGACAACGATCTCAGTGTAACCATTAGCCCCATAAAATATGCCTTTACCCGGTGAGTCCTTTAAATATCAAAAGATCAACAGAACATCATGCTTGTTGATATGCCTTGAATCCTAACCATCTATTCTATTGAACCCAGTTGAAGAACCATCGATTGCAAACTCAATTCCTACCTTACCAGACATGGGTCTCGATGGGTGTAGTATATCAACTCCCTAAGATTAGACTCTCTACATACTTTGTACTTCCTTTTTTCTCCACAAATAGTGAAAATCGATTTTCGTAACCCAAAGACGTAGCCCAATTACGAGTGAAACTTGTAAATCTTTGTGTTTGAGCATTTTCTTAATTGATCGTGTTTGTGCATATTTGTTTCCTCTACTCATAACATTGCCAATGATTGTAGTATGGGTTACAACCATGAAGCTTGTGCCATTAGACCTAGTGTTAGTGAGATAGAGCAGTTTGCCCACTAGACTTTTGTACTGTGTAGTATCTTCAAACACATCATCTCTAGGAAGTATCTGAGTTGACCAAGGTCCTTGGTGACAAATACCTTCTAGAGGAAGGTCTTAATCTCAAGAATTCCTACATTGTCACAGTAATAATCATCTAATCAGCATAAACAAGTATTACAGTACCTGATGACCTCCTTCATATGAACACAAAATATTCATACGTCATCCTATAGATACCAAGAGAGTTGATCTCAGAAGTAAGGATGTCGAACTATGCTTTATGCTCGTAGACTCGCTTTAGGCCATAGATAGCCTTACGTAGCTGGCATATATACTCTCCCTCGGCGTAGTAACCTACTGGATGTGTCATGTAAACTTCCTCCTCTAGGTCATCATAGAGGAAGGTATTCTTCACGTCTAGTTGAGAGATGGGTCAAGTTTTGTAGGCTGCAATGGATAGAATATTACGAATAAATTTCGTCCTTGCCATAAAAGAAAAGGTCTCAAAGTAGTTGAAAATGTAGGTCCCAGTGAAGCTTGTCACTACAATCCTTGCTTTCAATATGTTAATGAAGTCATTTGGAGAGTGTATAATCATAAAGACCCATATATAGGCAACAAGTATCACGAGTCAAGGTACATGCCCCTAAAAATAAGTGCATTCATCTCCTCATCCATGGCATGTTTTCAACCATGTTTCTGGAGGACATAGTGATGATCATAATGCTAGGTTGTAAGGATCACCCACTAAGGATTAATCGGCAGTCGAGTAACTAAATTATTTTGATTATAGAAATCAATTTTTATATGCATATTATTATATCTATGTAGAATTGTGCATTTTCTGTGCTATCATAATGAAATAAAAGAAATAGCTGAGCTTAAATCAAATATTGAGCATTTTATATTAAGTTTGCTTCTAAAAAAGGAAAAAATAAATAAATTTAATCTGCCTATGTAAAAATTGCCCGACTAGTCAGCATGATTGGTCAAGGTGGCCAACTATTGGTCTATTAGTCTTATTAAAGTCGGCCACCCCTCCCTAACCCGATTAGCCTAAACGGACTGACTAAACGTCCTAGTCAGCCACTTTTTACAGTTGAGACTGCAAACAAGTGAAGATGACCTTGATGGAAGACAGTGTATTAGATGTGAGAAACCGGCCCTTCACGTTTGATAACAAGTATGCATGACAACAAGAAATCCGTAAACTTGCCACTCCAATATCTCTTCGACTTGTTTGGTATAACATGCTGCTTAAAAGATAGCAAGGTCCTCATAGATGTCGATGATATGTCGATGGTACTCTATGATGGTACATTCTCCCTAAGAAGCGGACCAAATATGCATATAAATGTCCCCAAGTTGCATCCTATTAGCCTGTTGAGAAATAGGTCTATACGGATTCATCCTACATGTCCTTCGCAGTGTTCTTGTACATGAAATTGGCAATAATGTGGAACTCGACATTGTTGGTCATCCATATCACTACCTGATAGATGTCAACAAGACATGACGCATATTCTTTATGTGCTTCTTTCAGAGGTTCCTTCGTCAGAATATATATTTTCATCCGATAGTATATGAACATCATGAAGGCCGATGAACAAAACACATAGTTATATGGATCCTTGAGATTTAAAGTGGTCTCCTGAACCATCATAGAAGATGTAGAGATTAGGGGCATGGGCTCGATAGGAGTCATGGTCACCATTGTCAGAGAGATATCAACAAAGTGTTGGAAGAATCTAATCATGCTGGCTTCAAAAAAAGAATCTAATCATGCATACGGAGGACGGTTACACCCAAGGTTCAAGAAATCAGTATATGTATGCGTTTAGACAGGTCATTAAATAGTGATTAAGCGGTATGCGGGGCATATATGAGGTATATGTATTTTTACATGATTTATAATTTTAAATTTAAAAATTAATGAATATCTACAAAAAAATATTATAATCAAACTGAATTTATGTGATAAAAGTGGAGTTGAAGATCTAAGAAAAAATATATTCATGTAAAGCTCAAAATAATTTATTTCTAACAATAAAAAAGTTCGCACACATAATAGCTAAAAATAACCAATATATAAGTATCAAACATAAAAAATAAACGTATATAACATTAGCAATGTATTAACTAGAATAGAACAAGATAATTTTAAAATGTTCAAGCAATGGATAAATCTCAACTAAATGTATAGCAAGATAATGTTCAGTCTATAATAGAATATCAAGATATGGATCTGGACCTCTAGTGAGATTTAATTATGATCACTGGCACATAGCAAGGCATAATCGGGCGCATATGCAACATATGCAGGGCCGCATATGTGCAAGGAACAAATAATGTAGTACTTAAGAAAATTGGTTCGGTTCTCAAGCTTATGTGGCATATGCGGCCTATGCAGTCGATTTTCAGAACACTGATTACGGTAGCAACCCCGAGCAAGAGGTGCCCATACAAGAAGGGGAGAACGTAGGGGGATCGCTAGTGCAGTAGCCCGTTGTTGCCGGGGGAAAACAGTCATGTGTGGGTCATTGCGCGAGGAAAAGGACCCGTGTGAGAAGATGGGTTGTTGTTGTTGTGTAACACGTGACAGATGGTTGCGCATTGGGGTGTTGTTGTACAAAGGCACTCCGTTGAATTCCTTATGAGGTGTGTTGTAGCAAGCTAAGCATATTATATATATGCTCCAACTTGAGGGGTTGTTTACCATAGTTTGGTTGTTAAATTTCTTTCTTTCTCATTTTCCTATTATATCTTGATGGGTCCTATTATATTTTGGTACTAATAAAGAGTCAACTATTTTTCGTGGAAAATGCAACAAAGAGGGAAAAATCATGGGTTTAGACAAAATCCTAATCTCCCTAATTAGAGATTAGAGCTTTCTTCACTAGAATGAATCCAATAAGGGGGGATGAGTACAATATATATACAATTGAGTAAATAGTCACTCATCCAAATATTAGTTTACCTAAATTAGCTCAACCTCAACACTATCGATATGCCTCCAACCTGATACATCAATTGTAGAAATATTACATCTCCTCCACTAAATTTGGAGATGAAGCTCCCGCACCCAAATCAAGGGTCTCTTTTTGTTGCGAATCACAGAAGCATGCACAGATACAAACGATCACAAAAGCACAAAGACAAATGGATTTACAAGGTTACCCTTAACTGGGCTACGTCCTTGGGCGACGACGATCAGTTTTCACTATGTGAAGAAGAGAAAAATACAAAGGATACCAAGAGCACTAACCCTAGGGAGTTTAGATACTACTCCCGTACAGACGGATTCCTGAAACAAATGGATCTATATGCTCGAATACAAATAGAACTGTTAAAAAACTTCCATGTACTACTACCGTACATTGAGACCCCCATATTGTTGGGGTATGGCAGAAGGGGTCCATACGATGGTTCTTCAACTTTGGTCAGATGGTTAGGTTTGAAGGCATATCAATGCTTTTTATTCGGGTTGGATTTATATCTTGATATCTTTGTACTATGCTACATTTTTAAGGTCCTTAGGGTTAGGTTTTGGTAGCATACCAACTTGTAATCCTTTGTGTTGATATGACTTGAATCATAACCATGTGCTCTGCTGAACCCAGTAAAAAAACCGTCTGATGTCCCCCCGTGCTACTATACCCTACCAATATTTTTCTATATGGGTATTCAGATCAGTCTATATACATGATCCTTTTGTATAGGAGTAGTATATAAACTTCCTAGGGTTAGGTCTCTCAACATCCTTTGCATATTCTTCTTCTCCATATAGTGAAAATCGATCATTGTTGCACAAACACGTAGCTTAGGTACGAGTGAACCTTGTAATTTTGTGTGTTTGCATGTTTTCTTGCTAAATCATTTGTGTCTGTTTGCTTCCGCTATTCACAACACTTTGTATTTTCTTCCTTCTTTCTACGTAGTAAAGATCAATATCTCACCATCTAAGGATACGACCTAGTAGTGGGTGAACCTTGTAAATCCATGTGTTCATTTGATTTCTTTTGGTGCTTGTTGTCCAGTATACTTTCCACTTTCTCCTTGGTCTCTTAATATACTATGATGCATATTTAAGGTCCTTGGGGTCAACTTTTGCAGCATAGCTATTTGTAATCCTTTCCTTTGTATTCGCTTCCTTCTTTCCACGTAGTAAAGATCAATCTGTCACCATCTAAGGATGCAGCCTAGTAACGGGTGAACCTTGTAGATCCATATGTTCATTTGATTTCTTTTGGTGCTTTTATGTCCACTACACTTTCCTCTTTCTTTTTGGTCACTTAATAAATTAAAAGACCTAGGGTCTGTTTGGTTACTGGGATGTGGTGGGGTTGGGATAACCTCCTGCGAATAGTAGTTGTTTGGATGATTATGAGGGTTAGGAGAGGGTTGGAATAAGGAATGTGATGTGATGTCACATTGATTTGTGATGGAATTCCAATCCAGGAATGCAGGGGTAAACCGGGTTACCCCGAGGTAACTCGGTAATCAAACGGATCCTAGGGTTATGAAATATAGAACCATATGCTCCTTTTCTTTCAAAGTCAACTTGATATATTAGATAAGATATGCAACAGAAAAATGAGCTACATCACCTGAACCTTTGGCAATCAATTTATTTATTTAAGAAAAATTTGCAACCAATATAATATAATTAGACGAACAACGCATACCTAAACTAATTCTGTGATACACATCATCACGTAGTTTAGAAGTAATATAAGGAACCAGTAAAAAGTGCACTTGGTATAAGAGCATACATCGTTGAAACTAACACCAGCTTTGTATCCTCCTTCATAGTTATAGCGATATACATGTTCCCCGGAGTATCAAAATCTTATTAAGCATGGGACTCTGTAGCAGCTTTAGCAAATTCTTATCCAGTGAAATGAAAAACCTGACATAGTGACATCAACCTCAGGCTTCTTTTATGGCCCTCTAAATCGTTTTTTGTGCAGGGATAAAAACAAAACCCAGTTTCCGTAAGATAATTGTTAGAAATTTCTTTTCCCATATGTTCTGACTATATGACTGCTTTCTAATAAACATATATTATAAAAAAACTGGGGCGAAAAAAGCTTGCGTTAGGGCTTTAAATCCACGGGATTCAAGCCTGATATTTCAGCTTGAAGAAATCTACCACTCCGGTACGAAAAAACTGCATACAATCAAACTATAATCGATAAGAATAATCTCATAATACCCATTTGCTCAACTGTTCCCTAAGCCCGCAACTTTTACCTTTTTGTCTTGCCCTAGCAGATTTATATTATGACATCAGTGGAATTTTTTTATAAAATCTGCTCTCATATTAGTCCAAGCCGAGCTTAACTGCAGAGGTTAGAATATTACGATAGGTTTATGGTATAAACATAGACTTTGTTTTAAATTTAACCTGACTATACTATACATTTTTTGATGCGTCATTTTCCCACTAGCATGGTCGACTGCATTATACATTTCAAAACTTGGACTCGGTCCCACTTTCTATGTTTGCAGTTTGATTAAATACAACATAGGAAATACTTTAAAGATACTCTGCTAGAAGATGATGAATAAATTACAAGACTGACACATAGCTCAGACCAGAGTAACCTGTATCTCAATCCTGAGAAGCAAGAACTATCATAAATGGAAACTTCATATAGAGGGACGAAAGTATTGGTTCCTTTTGCCTGAAAGGAACCAGATTGTCCTGTAGCTTGGGATGGCAAATGTCCAACGCAGTTGAAGCAATAAAATCTAAAATTTGGGCATGAAATGAAACTGACTGAAGAAGCAATCACTGAAGATCTTTATAATTTGACTCCTGGACTTGTCAACCTTATATGATAACGTGCATGCCCAAAAAGTAGATCATGTGGACTCAAATAAAGATGGACTATATGAGTAGCCACGACAATCAGAAAGAGTGACTATTCTCCAAATAGGCCAAGGGCAACTAGTAACGTAATCGAAACTGTTGAATGGTTAAAAATTCCACGCATTCCTACGGCCGATAGAAGAGTAGGTGGATGGTCTTTAAATAAAGAAGCAACCGTCATTATGTGATATGTGGGAATAGAATAATGCATTCTAACATCACCAACACAAACAAAACAGTAATTTGAACCTACCATTCTTCCACTTGGAATAGAAATCCATCTACCAATCATATGTTCACCACCTCAGTCAGAGAGACAAAATCGTCAGAAACAACAAGAAGTGAAGACAAGCCCAAACAAAAGAAAAAAAGGCCATGCATTGCATTTTGCAATCTCACAGGCATATAGAGCATTTAATGTTGCCCTAAAATTAATCTGATTAAAACAAAAAAATGCAGTAACAACTCTAATGGAACCACTCGAGTGAACCCACAAAGGCAAAATCGAACAGAAAGATAGACTTTGATCGAGAATGAAGATGAAAAAGAAACATGGTTAAACCCAACTTACCTGGAAGCTGTGAGCAGGAAGCTCCCACCCGTGGCGCCGCGCCATAAGCTCAACACCACCACAACAGGGAGAGAGGAGGAAGAGGCAAACGACCCAAAACCCTCCTCAAATCTCGATCAAGTAGATAAACTAGGAAAAACCCACCTCGAAAATGGATATAAAGAAGTGGAAATGGAGCTCCAACACCTATCTAATCAGGCACAGCTCTATGGGTACAATTGCCACCACCCTGTGGCTTCTTGAAGCGGGAAGCGCCCAGGTTTCCCTCACACCACTCCTGCGGATCACACGGAATGAGCAACTTCAGATGGCGAACACGGAGATCTGAGGGCAGAGGGGAGTGGAGGAGCACTCGGAGGATCAATGTGAGCTCTCTTGGCCTTTTTCATGTCTTTCCCTCCCTCGTGGCGGGACTTGAAAGTTTGGTTTACTGCGTTTATTTCACCATGAGAAAGTTTGGTGTAAGATTATGGATATTTTGCAAGGCTGTCCTTCTAAAATCCTACTTTTAAACCTTTACAACAGCTAGGTAATGGTTTTAAAGTTAAGTCTATTGTATCAACTGGTGATCATCTTCTCTTATAACTATACTCAACTGTTTATGACTTTTCCGCATGACACATTGACATTAGTTTGAGGTTTTGTGATTTGTCTATTGGTTGTTGGCATGAGATGTTGGCCCAAGTTACCAACATTTTTAGGTGCGACAATCGACAAGTCATACTTAATCTGTCTGGGATGTCGAGATGAGCTGATCGTCAAAAGCATCTTCATTATGTCTTCTTAATGTCTTCTTTTTCAAATATCAAGATGCATTTGAAAGTAAGCAGCTTAAACGTTTTGAGAGTCAAGGATATGGTGCTTTCATCTGAAAGTGTTAGGTGCCTTTCGGGTAGGGGGGTTTACCCCCCTTACCTCACTCTTTCTTTTTCCAAGTGGGTCCCATATTTTTCCCTTTTTAATATATTAAATAAATTAATTTTATTCCATCTATTCCATCAGAATAATATACTGTACCATCATATCATATAAAAATTATAAACTACTCCAATTCTACTCACTTTTCCAAACTCCAATACAATCACATCACAATAACTACTCACTTTTTCAAACTTCAATACAATCATATCACAATAAATCCACTTCTAACCCACCCACAGTTTAAACCTCTATCCAAACATCAAAATCCAAAAATAGATTACCTGCTACCAGTTTAACCCACCTAAACCTACATACCAAACACACCCTTAGAGTTCAAATCCAACAATTACCCCTTCCTCGTAAACAAAGAATAAGATGCATCCATGAAGGGAAAATATATAACGAAAACCACGATGTTATTGATACTAATCGGCAAGGAGATAGGTAAGCCATCAATTTTGAAAGCTTTTTTCGAAGAAAAAAATATGGATCTTTTGATGGTCTTAAGATTCTTAACCCAAGTGTACTTGAAGGGTTTTTTTAACTCTACGGATTGATCGTAATCCAAAAGACGTTATGGTGAACGTGATAACTAAATGTACATAGTTGTGAAATGGTATGGCAAATCGTTCATGGGCAACATAGGATTCCTAGGCACATATAATGTTCCTCAGATATTATCACACTGATGAACTGGCATCATCATGTCATGGGTTTGTGTACTAAAAAGCATCCAACAACGTTTGTTTTTGTTCGGTTTGGATCATATCTGAGAAAAGAATAATTGCATATTCATACCAACTCGATTGATGAATTCAGAATCTGATTATTCAGAGAAACCTTTAGAAAATAAGACTGCTGTTCAGGTATTTTTACAGCAGGAGATGCAGTCCAGATCCTGTAAGAACCGTTGATCAAGGTGGAGACCCTTGATTAATCCTTAACCTTTTGAGCAGGATTTAAGAGCGGAGGGAGCTTCACCGAAAGGAAAAGAAAAGAGATGGTAGGTCCTATATGTATTGGTACTTGTGAATGTCAGGATGCTGTGCCAAAATCTGCTCATGAATAGCAGGTAATAGAGGCACAGGGTTCGGCCAAGGAGTCCAAAAGCGCGTGGGGTCGGGAAATCCGGATCCGCGGGGAGGAGGTGGACCCGAAGCCCAGATGGTCCGTGATGTGGTGCAGTCGGAGTCTAGCGAGCCTTGCAGAGTGGGCCCTAACCCAATCGAGCCCCTAGCGGGGGGTGCAGTGATGCGGTCCCATCTCGACACGGATGGATCGGGCTTCAGTGAGCTTGTGAGACTTGACCAGTACACCGAATCTCAGGCCCACTTTCCTAGACCTTGTCGCATATGAAATGGTCGAGACTTACGTTTAATAAATTTCATGATAAATGATATTTTTGATAGATGCACAAAAGCTCATCATAGACAATAAATATGGAGGAAGGGGTACATGTCAATATAAGGTCTTATGGCGTAAGAAACCATTTAGAGAGGGAGAGAGAAGTAAGAAAGTCTGTGGATAGGAGCATTCTTTAAGATTCTCATTCTCCAGTATTTTTTTAATTCTTACGGTTTGGAAGTATATTTACTAGTTTTGTGAATTTTTCCTCTTTACTTTAATCTATTGTTTTGTGATTTGTACCACCATACATGGTTGACTTTGTGTAAGCTTCTTGTAGGAAACCGATTTGATTATAATGTTTTGCTTACTTTAATCTGTTTTTTTTCTTTTTTGTGGTTGACTTTTTTATGGTCATAATCTTAATATCTTATAATCTTTGTTTTTTTTCACAATTCAATTTATTCAAGGTTTCCATGTCCAACAAGATGGAACATAGCATGAGTACGGTAATCATCTTATATGGACGATCAAAATTATGGAAAAACACGATAAAAAAGACGTTATTTGTGAAAGGCCAAGCGAATTTCAGTTTTTACCACCTAAAACCCCAATCCACGAGCAACGTAAAATGGGAGTTTGAATACAAGCAAATTTGCAAATTTATTCGGCAACTTTTGAATGAGGATGTGTACAATTGAAGAATGTATGCGCTCTAAAGACAAGGAACAACATGTTGTTTCTATTCAAGAGATTGATGCAGTTGAAATTCAAGAAAAAGGTTTATGTTCCAAACCATTTGAATGAATTTTACGGTACAATCAGTTAGCTCTCAAGCATGAGAATAAAAGTTAAGATGGCATTCTAAATTTGTTGCTACTTACTAGTCTTTCAAATAGCTGGAAGAGATTTTGACTTTTTCTCAATAACCGCACACATAATGATGAGTTTCCTTAAAGACCACTAAGGCTAATGCTCATAACAAGGAAAACATGGGAAATAGGTTCAAAATGACAAGGATAGAGATAGAAAAAAGCATGTTCATATCCAAATACAAAGTCACTATTATAAGAAAAACTGACTCATCAAAGAAATATCGCTTCCAAATTAAAAAGAATGAAAAGAGAGAAGAAGCAAGAAAAGAAAAAAATGATCATGGTGTTGTCACCAATTTAGAACATGATTTTATTATTCTGTGTGACATGGACAGTGACGAAGACAAGGGCATGTCTCTTAATTAGTTCTCAATATATATTACATATTTATAATAGAATATGATCAAAATACAAAATATGTAAATTTTTACAATTGCATAGGCATGAATATATCTGTATCTGATCCGTCATTATATCCGTACCATGCAAATTTTGACATCCGTATCCGTTTTCAAAGGGATACGGATATGTATATCAGTTTAATATCAGCAAACATTTATATCTGTATCTACAAATCCATGTTTATATACAAATATAGTTGTAGATTTATTTTTAACCTTAAATAATACATTCTTTTATCATATTTGTTATAATTATTATGATATAGGTACATTAGTATATCTATATCATATGTGTTTCATCCATTACATATATATAAGATAATATATAGAGAGTGTTTCTAATAGTATCCATATACGATAAGTATCCATTTCATATATTAATCCATTTTTTAAGGATATGGTAGCATGTTTTTCATATCCATCAATATATGAATTTGCATCCACATTCTTACTTAAAAATGGGTAAGAACATAGTAACAACTATATCTATATCTGTATTTGTATCCATCTCTTTGATTCCTACTTCCTCCCATCTCCCAATAAAAAAGTAATAATATGATCTGAAGGGCTATTTCGTCATAGGGCCCCAAAGACTGCTTGTCCACTTGATCTCTGTATCCAATTCAGAGGTACCTCCGTCAGCTTCTGCTTCGCTTATTGAATGCACTCTGCCTCGTTCTAGTTGAGATGCTCTTGACCTGCCACTTCCAGCCTTGTAGTAGTGACCGACAGATTATGATCCCTCTAAGTATCCTCACGCTCTAGCATTTGTATCTTTTAAGTAGCCCACAATAAAATAAATATATATTGATTTTTTAGTTCGTCACCAAAATATCTCTTTTTAATTTGATAATGACAGTCGTTGTGAAATGATCTTTTTATACTTGAAATAAGGGATGAATGTAATATCTGTGACTAAATAAATACCGGTGGTCCATATAGTAATGCCCAGTTGTCGCGATTTGAATGGAGATGATTACTTCAAAATATGAGAAATAACAACGGATAAGCATTACTATATGATCCTTCAGTGATGATATAAAATAAATATTTGTCGCTAATTTTAACATAAAAATTATTCTATAACAAATAATATTCGGCATTTTATACTTAACATTGGATAAAGTATGACATATTTAAAAAAACATCCATATAGACTCATTTTTGTTGTAATGGGCTATTTTCTTTATTAAAGAAATACAATTGACTATTAGCATTTACATATTGTACACTTACCGATCTTTATATCTTTTTAACATTTTCATTCACAAATAAATAAACTCAATAAAAAGATGGGATTATTAAGATAATCATCAAAATCTAGAATATAAAGAGTAATCTCATTCTGCAAAAAATAACAAAATAATATACAAATGATTAGTTGTGGACAAGCATGTATGTGTTACTACATGGATATCGATGTTGATATCAACGAATATGAATAGTGAGTTACCGAATCTTGAAAATTGGATATAAATATAAGATCCACTTCAATTGTTTGCAATATCACATAAAGAAAAATAAATAAAGAAAAACAAAGCTTTGACGAAAGAGAAATATTCAGTCTTAACTTTACATGGGTGTAAGAAGGTTTTATCATTTATTTAAAAAAAATCCATGAAGCATTATTAATAAAATGTTGATTGCTACGTATACATGATATTTAATTGGTTGTAATGTTGTAAGTATGGCATGATATAAAAATGGTTATCATCTGATAATAGAAACTAAGCTGGTGATAGGCACTTAACGTGAGATATAAGCTAGTTAGACTCGATGTGAAATTGAAGCATGTTTCAGGATCTCGTTGTGATGAAAGTATTTTGGTTGTACACATCCGAGTTTTTTTAAAAAATTTAATCGATTACAGACTCTATGCATAACTTGTGGGCTAGAGGTGAAATGCAGGAGTTTTGCTAAAACCGCAATGATAAGTTTATTTTTTTTCAATTTACCCCCTACTCGAGTGATTGCTCCTTGTCTAAATTATATTCTATATACCGTTTCCAAGCGACAGTTGCACGTGAGACGGAAGCTCGTGTTTTAACATTTTTCCCAGTAGACCACCAGTGAGGGTGTGTCTTTTTGCATGCTCTATCAGTTCTTATTTTTCTATTCTAGATAAACGCAGACACTAATTATATTCCTTTTACATCCTAGAGTTTCGTATGTTTGTCCAGTATTTGTGGCCCTTTTGTAATAAGAATAGTATGTGGACACGGACATTAATTGCTTATTATCTTTTTTATGACAATTATTATATGTTGGTATTGTGGTTTGTGTATTGTTATTGGTCGGATGACCTAGATCCCAAAGAAAGAGGTGTGCACTCCGTCGGCATTAGCTAAAGGATTAATGGTACGAGGGCGTGACAAAGCACCCGTGAATGTCAGGTTTGCTGCCTATGTCTTGTTAAGAAGTCCATAATATCACGATATGTGTTATACATGAACTGAATGACTTATTATGATACAAAAACAATATATGCACTTGTTTCATAAATATTATATAAATATATAGAAAAAGGTATTTTTGTTATGTGGAACTAAAAATAAATATACTGTTATATATTACAACAAATGTACAAATACAGACACAAACATATGTGGATATCGAAGTGCATTTGCATATGTATCTATTTTAAAACATACACATATAATATTATAAGGAATTGGTACAATTACATATATATATATATATATATATATATATATATCCTTTGCATCCCTACATTAGGAGCAATATAATTTTACTTATTTAAAAATATTAGTTTTAACGGTATGGCTACGTGTTAAAGAAGGTGTTTATGTGATTTGAAAGTTTTGTAAGGATTTCTTGTCAATACAATATTTATGTGAAATTATATGTTTACAAGGTATCTTTACAAAATTCTCTTGTAAACACATTTTAATAATTACAATGACAAATATTAGTAAAGATGACCCCCACGTAGAATGACGTCCTTAATGTAGTTGTCCCTTGTTGGTGTTATTAAAATGAGTGGCATCATTTTGTAGAATGTTGTCGAAGTTTTTTAAAGATGAAAAGGTCCCAAACTAAGGGGGTCCATCAAGATTCAGACCCTAATATAAGATGATCTTTGTTATATGCAAAAGTTTATATTTGAGCACACATTTTAGTGATGTAACACCTCTCCTCCTTGGTATACCAAATCAATCTTGATCTGCTCTTACTATTGTCACTTTTGTGCCAATTTTAAGAGCCGATCATGATTTATTTATGAGGTATGATGAGGGTCAGGGTTATGCTGTCGAAATTTGCTCCGATATAAATTAGTGTATGACAAACATTGTCTTATATTAGAGGATGAATCTTTATGGATGAGCTCAATTGATATCATTAATAAATGAAGTTCTCCTCTTATCTCATGCATTGGTGTTTACTCAGGAGATCACGGATCCTAGCATCCGATCTTGGAGTGCTTCTGGTATCCGACAAATCTGATCCGGCAATCGCTGTATCGGAGCCTCGCTCAGTTCTTGAATTCCAATCAACCAAATAAGACAACAATCAACCCACAATGTATGGTAATTCAATGCAAATATGTGAGTCAAAATTTATTTTTATTTTAACTCTACAAAATATATGTGTATAGCATATAAGTATATAGAGTGTCGAACCATAGAGAGCAATGGGGATAGGATAATTATTATCTATTAATAAAAAATAATAATAATTATTATTTGTACTTTTTCTGCCTTTTAAATTTTTTATGGGTTTTTTTAATTATATTAAATTTATATGAACTTTTAAATGGATTTTTATGTTTTATATTTTAAATTTTAAATTTTTTAAATCTTTTAAGTTTTGTAATTTTTAATTCTTTCGATTTTTAAAGATATAATAAGCATATAAATATTTATATATCTCTATATATAGTAATAAGTATATTGTAAATAATATAAGATATTAATGAATCCTCCTTTCATTACCTTCATTCTTTCATTTTGTCCTTAAATCCCTAGCTAAATGCATGTATATACCATTAATTTGTGAAAATAAACACTTAATAATTCACAACTAATACTTTGTATATATTGTATAAAAGATTGTACAAAATATTGTATTTATGCCAAAATAAAATAATAAAGAAAAGAAAAAGAAAGAAAGAGGCGTCAAAGACATCGAGTGACCCTAGCACTCGAGACCCAGTCATCATGATGACTTCGTCAACAACGAATAAAGCAGGGGGAGACAGGGCAGCTAATTGTATAGACAGTACAACTCAAAACCCTTATTTTATAGGTCAATAATTAAAGTTTGGGACCTATTTTATTTTCTTATTTTTATTCATCGAATCAATAACTTTGAACATCAATATTGTACATAAAATTACAAAGAAAATACAAAATTTATTTCACTCAAAAATAATACATAGTGTGTCTGAGACACACAAAAAAAAGCCGCAAAGAAAATTTAGCAGACATGTATGTACTCCATACAAGTTCAAAAATGACCAAATTTACTGTTATTATTCACAAAATTAAATAATCTATTTAATGAAGGTGGTCCATTTATTGGAATTAAGATGCAAAAGTTAGATTTTGGATCCTCATTGTGCAATATACATGTATATTACATAAAATATATATTTTATTATTTATAGTTTTCACTTTTTATTTTTATAAAATTGTAAATTTTATTTAAAACATATGTACATAATTAAACTAAAATAAAACCATTAAAATAAAATAAAATAAAATAAATATAATACCTTAATATATAGATGAAGTATACCTATACAAACTTATAATATATATGCATATATTTATTTAAGTAAATAAATAACTTCAGAAAAATACAATAAAAATATCTATGTATTAAATAAGTTATAAATATATAAAATACCAATATATATTAATAAGATATAAAATATAAAATTAAATTAAATTACACAAAATACAAGTATAAATACCTATATATACATGTAAAAAGGAATACATAATATATGATCTTGAAAAAATAAATAAAAATCACAATTATTTAATACAGAAAATTACAAACATTTTGTTTACTAATGTAATCGAGTTAACAATCAATTTCTGTCTTCAGTTTTCTATTTGGTCCACCTGGACCAAATAGCAGCCTCGGACCGTTGACGCTAGGTCAACTGTCCGACCCAAGCCTTTCTTTGTGTCAGAATCTCATGATGCCGCCCACTTCTCCCATTTCTCATGCCTCCACCTCTCTTTCATTACTCTCAAGACCTCTACCATATTGTGGCATCTTTATCATTGACCCTCACCCACTACTAAATCTCCACCTACCATCTTCTACCCACCCGCCATCACCTCGCCTTTTTGTCCAAAGACCACCCTTATAAATAGACCCCTAAACCTACCTTTTGCTTTTTGATCTCGCTTCAGCCATCGTAACTCCCTTATGACACCTCTATCGAGTCCCAGGCGACAGCAAGAAGAACTCCAACCCTTTGTGGTGTGGATAAGGTGGTGGAGGCTCAGATCCAGGTTCACCAGACCTTCCCTCCAATGAGCTTCACCTGCTCCGAGCTCTAGAGCTCGTCGAGCTGCTAGGTACATTTCTACTAACTGTATTTCATTCCCTTAGTGTATATTAGGTTTTCATTATGTCTGTTAATCGCCCATTTAGCGTAATTTTGAAAATCAAAATCGACGGAGCCTTTAGCTCCGGCACCAAATACACTGTAACCCTCGATTGTTTCACCCCCTATCACCTCCATTATCTTCCCCCCGCGCTTCTCCACAAAACCTCTCTGTTTCTCCCTCGATTCCTGCATGGAATCGAGTTGTCGAATCTCCCTCTGCCGCCTTCACCGGAGTTCATATCATCTTGTTTACCACCATGCCTTTGTAGCTTCAGTAGAGGGTCGAGAAGATAGCCCTCAACCCCCTTAACATATTGGTGCAGGTCCACAATCATCAAGTCCACTTGAAGCTCCATTCACAGCTCTGAAGAGAAGCTCCAGGTCAACCGACCTCTAGGGCTCTTCTTGTGAGCCCCGGACTTCGTGAAGGTGTCTGCAAGAGGCGCTACGCTCCCAAGAAGCCAAGGAGCTAATTAGACTTGAAGGAGGAGGCCGGATGGAGGAAGTATCAAAGATCCAAGCTCAACGTAGCTTTGTTCTTGAGGTGTTCTTCGTGAACCCTCTAGAACCGTCAAATGAGAGCCTCAACCCAGATCTAATCTAGGTCATTGAATCTAAGGCGAACCATCTTCCCCATCGACCGTCCAGATCACCACGCGGAAGACCAAGGGCCCTCTGATGATGCGCGATTAAAGGGTAAATTTATTAGTAACCCCTAACGTTTTGTGTTTTTAATTTTTAATCTTGTAAATATTTTAGTATGTTGTAAATTTTGTGTAAAAGTTGCAACTGGACCCTTGAGCTTCATGTATGTTGCATTTAGGTCCAATGCCACGTCGATTCAGGTGGCGCCCCACATGAGTTAGCCTTTATCCATCAAGTTCCCTCAAGGTTCAGATATTTAGATTTGTACTAAAATTTGTATTAAATGTTTAAAACTTTGGGATATTTTGCATCTACACCCTCGGAATTTATTTAAATTACAAATATACCCCTTCTAGTTTTGTATAATTACTTTTTGTGCATTTATTTTTGGATTAAATAGCTACCTTGCTCCATAAATTGTGCAAAAATTATTGAATGTGCTTTGAATTATGCTTATTCATGTTGCCATTTTTATTTACCATTTCATTGTAGTTTCATTTTATTAAAACCATTTGGTGATATTTATTTCATGTTTAGAGATAAAAATACAAAAATTAGAAGAACACTTTCAAAAATTCCAAAAAATTACATATAGTATATTACCATATAATATAGATACAGACCAAAAATCACAAAAAGTAGCAAAAGGAAACCCTAAAAATTGTAAACCCTCTCTAGCCCTAAAAATTTTAGAAAATATTTTCAAAACTACAAAAAAATAGTTTCTATTACATACAATATATATTACTACCTATTAAAATACTTTTAAGGAATTATGAACTATCTATCTATTTTTAAGACCTTAAAACATTCAGTCTATTTAATTACCCCTTGTTTTGAAATATTTTGGATTTTAAAAATATCGAAAAATTAGCAATATTTACAGAAAATTACATAAACAGAGAAAAAATAAAAAAACAATTTATTTTATAATTTTTGAATACTATTTGTTATATATATATAAACAAAAAGCCTATATAACCTATATGCATATATATAATTATATACTTATTATTATTATATATACCCTAAATATATTTAAATCCTTTAAAAAATAAAAAGGAATGATCTTATTTATATTTTCTAGTTTTTATATATTTACTATATATTATATATATATTACATATTACATTATATGAGTGATATATATCCATTATTCTATATTAAAAAAAGAAAACAAATAAAAATCAGAAAAAATTGGAAAAGAAAATAAAAATTATAAAATAAAAATTATAAAATAAAAAAGATATACATATATTTAAAAATCATAAAATTAAATACCATTAAACCCCACAAAAATTCAGAAACCTAAAAATACAAAAAAATAGTTGTTTCTTCTTGTATACAATAATTATTTTCCTATCTCTCGTATCTCTTTACGGTTTGTCACCTTGAATAACTTGGACCCTTTTGGATACTATACTCTACGAGGTCCATTGCTTAGGTGATTGTTCACCTGGGGGCCTCGTCGGTTTTTCACTGTTTTCACTGCCTTTATTTTTATTTATTTCTCATATTTTGAGTTTTCTGCTTTATTTTCTTTTTTTATGATTGAGCCCCTAGATCTAAGATCGCTTGACACGATAGCTAGGTCCAAAGCATAATCAAGAATCATGTGCCTATAGATACTTATGCTTGGGCTTAGTCAAACATATAATTGTTGATTATTTGGGTTTGAGATCGAGTGTCGTGAGAGGCTCCATATAGAGCTAGCAGGATTTGTTGTGACAGACAACAAGGAGTCTCCAAGACTGGACTTTTGAGTATCTTTTCTAGATAATTAACATATGGTTCTTTATGATAAATAATAATTCTTGTTTAGGCTGATTTCACACTTTTTGCATATCATGCATGTAGATTAGATGTTTAAAATTTGGTTTTGCATCTCGCATGGAGAGAACTAAGAAGCACTGTAAGTCCTTCTAACTTTGCATGCATCATTCAATACCAAGGTAAGATTTCCACCCTAGTGTCAGCTTGCACAGCTTTTCTGACTCCTCTCCCAATTTTGTATCACTTATGATTCAAAAAGAAAATACAAAAAAAAATCATTAGGTGTATTATTTTGAAAAATACTCAAAAAAGTGAAAATAAAAAATTAAAACAAGGGGACTATTTAATAAACTTTGACCTAATTAAAATTCATAACGATGATTCACTGATTGGGGCATAAAGCCCACATTGTTTTCAGATACATGCCAGACTGAGTGAGGCGTGACCCATAAGGACTAGAGCCCAAATCCCAATCTGTGACTGCCTTGATAATCACCTAGGACGGTGAAGTATTGACACTTCTACTGTACATAGGCGAGTAGGGTTTTGTTGACGACGGTGTTCCTGCCTTGTGTGGATTAGTCAACCTAGTCCAAAGTACTGAGCATAGGCCACGCCCTCACGGGGGTGTTTGTCTCATCTCCCTGTGTCCGAGTACCTCACTTGTGGGGGAAGTATCAATTTCGCCTATTGTATTGTTCACTATTTCATTGGTCGAGTAGTCCCCCAAGCACGAGATCAAGGACCTCAAAGAGTGCATATCACATGTTACAAAGGATGTGGAACAAATACTGGGTACTTTCCTAGCAGTGCACACTCTCCTCTAGGGTTAACGCTCTAAGGACTTGTTAGAATATTGCTTGAAAATAATAATAAAATTGAAAAGATAAAACAGTTGAACTCTTACGATTTCACATTGCGTCGGATTCAAGATCCAGTCTACGCACTTTCGCCATTTTTCCTTCCATCTGTTTTCATTTCTTCTTACCCCGCTCATTATGAGCCTTCTTCTACTTTCCTCATAATCTATTGTTTATCATCGTGCTCCATTCCTCATCTACTCCACTTCTCTCTAAGATGTCGTCTCACGGAAGGCTTAGTCGGGACCCCACCGACATCCACATCAATTCCATAGGTTCTACATCTTTAATAATTCAAGGCTATTCTCTAGAACCCGATTCGGATCTTGTGAACTGATCTCCAGATTCCTCAACTTCTTCCCTTATTCCAATAAACCAGGATCACTCTTATCTCGCATTTTGCTTCTTGTGGATGGAGATCGATTTCAGTCAATATAAAATGCTCCATTCACATATATCTAGAATGACCCTAATTCTATATCATTACTTCCATCTGGTGTCGAATATTTCTAGTCTGAATAGGATGCATCTTTTTGTGCGGATACAACACTAGACCCCATGCAGACTACATCCTTTGAGTCTGATTTAGAGTTGGCTCATCAAGGGAAGGGAAAGGGACCAAATAAGCCAGATCAGGGACAACCCGATCAGAATACTATGAATGCACAACTGCTTGATTCCATCCAGGCCATCCAACAACAGCTGACCGATCATGCCCTAGCCCAGGTTGCTTTCCGAGAGATGTTGAATGACTCGAGGAGAGAAAGAGAAGATAAAAGAGGAGGAGGATAATAAGATGAAGAACTAGAAGATGGATGACGTGGAGGGCCTGCAGATGAGCCAAGGGGAGAGAGGCACAAGACTACTATCAAAGAAACCTACAATCCCAGTGTTGGCAAGATGATGGAGTGGATACAGGTCCCTGTAGTACACAAACATTTTGAGCTCAAGTCGCAGTTTCTTGCTCTTCTATCCTCATTCCATGAAAATACAAATGAAGAGCCAGACATCCATCTTCAACACTTCTCTCTCATTTGTCGAACAACTCACTACACCAACATCCAGTTGGGCGTAGTCAAAATGACCGCATTCCCTTCAACCTTTAGGATAAGGCTCTTCATTAGATGAACCATCTGGGGAAGTTCGTGATGACCTGGGAGGAATTAAAGTTTTCATTCCTCTAGAAGTACTATCGATTGGGTCTCCTGAATTAGATGCAAGCACAGATCAACAATTTCTCTTAAGGCCCTCACGAGTCAATACAGGAAGCCTGGTAGATATTCTGTGATTTACAGGAGAAGTATTCCCACCACGACATTCCGAAGACCAGCTTGGTCTAGCACTTCTTTGGTGGACTTATTCTTGAGAGCCAAAGGCTAGTAGATGTAATTTGTGGTGGCTCGTTGTTGTTGCACTTATCTGACTCGGGTTAAGTTGATTAATAACAAAGTCGTTGTGACTCGAATCAAATTCACGATAATCCAGAAAATTATTCAACCACTAAACAGATCAAGCAAATCAAGCACGAGGTATAATTATTTTATTAACCTGGTATAGTGACCAGGATCGAACACAAGGAGCACTATTATTAAACTAGGCAGGCGACTCAAAGAATCAAAGGATTTTTATCTTATTTTTAATAATTTTTAATTTTGCTTATTTTAATTTTCAAAATAAGGAAAATAAGAATAAGGAAGAAAATGCACACCGACACCTCTTTTTGTATTTTTCAAGCATGATGAAAAGGTATGGAAAATTTAAGTAAAAATATTTTTGAATTTTAAAGGTTTTAACTGTTTATAAGGATTTTTAGAGAATTTTTCAAATGATTTTGGAATTTTTTTAAACATTAAAAACTAAGAAAAGAAGTAAACATTTCACAATCTAGAGATTTTTTTAATTTAAAAATACAAAAAATTGCTATAGACTCTTGGGAACTATTTTTATTAGAAACTATAAGGCAATATCTACAATCAGAAACTTAAAATGCAACTTTTAGATTTTTGGTTAATTTTATATGATTTTTATAAGGTTTTTTAGTATTATGCAAATTTTTAGAGTTTTACATAAGATAATGGAATGAAATTTATATAACAGTGATAATAGATCAAAAACTACCTACATTAATTTTTTGGAATTTTTAAAACTATTTTCTAATTTTTATTATTTTTCTAAGGCAAGCAAAGACCTTTTTGTTGGTTTTCGAATTTTTAATAATAGAAAATCAAGGAAATTTGGCACACAAAAATTACCACATAAATTAGACATTAGAAGGAGCCAATATTGATTTTTGGGGGATTTTAAGGCTAAATTTATATTTATTGTAATTAAAATAAGTAATAATTAATAAATAATAAACATAGGACCTAATTGCAATTATTTTAAGTCTTGGGACCTAAGAGTAACATGCAATAGAAATGTTGGGGTCTCAGGTGCAAATAATCCAAAGAAGGTGTGCGGCACACACGATTTAGGTTCATAGTGGAAAAATTACAAATATGGAAAATAACTTTCTAATTCATTAACCAGATAAAATCTCAAGCGTATGTTCGCAAAAATACCAAAAATACACGTGAAGCCACATGTGACTCCGACTCAACTGGACTAAACTGCAAATAAGGAAAGTATAGGGACCAAACTGCAAAATATTTTTAACTACTTATTGCATTTATTAGACTAAAGCTAAATAAAGCAAAAAGCAGGGAAAATGGAGAAATATACCCCTTGGAAGGACACGTGGAAGGCGTAGGGCGGCTCTCTAACGTACAGTCCCGATGATCGTTGGAGGCCAATATGACGGCTCAGATGTCAGGCGAGCATACATGTCGGATCTGCCTAGAAATCAGATCTAACATCTCTAAAAAGGGGAGGATGGATGGTGTGGATTGAATCTTGCAGAAGGGGTCTCGATCGGATGACAGTTGGGGATGCTGGAAGAACCGAAAGAAGGAGATGTCAGTCGAGTTTCGATCTCGAATGTTAGCCGATCCACTGCTCTGATCGACTCACTGAAAGGTCCAACAGGTCACTGTGGGAGCTCCACGTCGACTGAGGTACTCCGATGGGGTGGGGAACGGTTGGATATGTACGGTGAAGTTTCACCGCCTGGAGGTGCTACACCACCCAAGTTGAGGCTCGATTCGAGCCTCCTCGCACACACTAGTACCTGCAATGAGAAGCTGGACTCGGAGGTGTAGCTCCGGTCGAGTTATTTCGTAAAGAGAGATAGAGAAACGACGGGGGGTGCTATGTTGATCTCCGACGTAGGTGATGGAAAGAGATCTTTCCTAATCTCACTCCAATGAGAGAGATTTAGGGGGATTAGGTCGTGTGGGAAGGTGGAGAGTAATGCATGGTATCGATATGTGTGGTTAAAAGTGGGAAGCAGAGCTCCGGCCCAATGATTAGAGATAAAATGGCAGGCAATAGCTAATGGACTAAATCGAGATGAAAGGGTAAAATAGAAATGGAAAGGAGGTATCTGAGTGGTCTGATGTGATCGGCATCATTAGGCGAAGGCGGGGTTATAGCCTCAACTCCAATACGAAAGGTGAAGGAAGCTTCTCGCGTCGGAGCTCCGGCAACGAAGTAGGCTTCGTTAACCCCAGCGCCAATCCAAGCTCCAAGATGGCCATCTGGAGTCCTGTCACTACCCTAGAGACGAAGGTGGAGCGGAATGGTTGCGAGGAACAAGCTACTCCACAACGGAGGCGGAAGATGGTCATTTATAGGGTCCCAGGGGTTCCCAAAAGAACGGAGGAATGCGCGAAATCCTAGGGTGATTGGAACTTGTTTAGGGATCCGCGAGGATTGAAGATCCTAGGCGAGGAGAAAGGTCCGCAATCCAAGAGGAAGGTGGTAAGATCTGGGTGCCATAAATGGGGCAAATGAGGTCCGACGAAGGTCGTTCAAATCAGATCCTAGAGAAGGGGGGCTGACACGGGTCAACGGACTCGGGTTGACCAATTAGAATTTTAGAAATACAAAAATCAAAGAATAATGAATAAAAAATAAAAATAGTTTTTAAATAAAAACTATAAACATGAAAAATGTTAGTTATTTTATAAACTATTTTTCTTGTGATTTTTAATTATTTTTAATAATAAATATGTTATGGTATATATAGTATGTAGTATTATGTACAAGTATAATATACTTATATATTATATACATGTATTTTTATTTTATTATTTTTATACAAATATATTGGTTTTATATTTTATTTATTTACAAAATAATTTAAGAGGTACAAAAGTATTTTTATTTGATTTTTACAAAATAATTAAATAAATATGTGTTATACATGTATGGTACTTTGTACAATGAGAAGATGATTTTATTTTTAATTTATTTGTGTTTTATGAATTTATTTTAATTTTATTTACTTATTAGGAGTATGTATAAGTGTTAAAAATAAATAGATATATACAAGTATAAGTGTTGTGCATTTGTACATCTTCTACTTATTTATATATATACTTTTATTTACAAATTTTGTTAAGGAAATTGAATTTATTTTGAGATTATTTTATTTAGAGAAAAAATAGGTGATATTTATATATATTTATGGATACATGAAGTAGTGATGAATATATACAAAATAAGGCTCCTATCTCTCCCTACTTTATTCCTTGTCAATCAGGCCAATAATTGACCTTCACTCGGGGTTCGGGTCAGTCTGCATTTTTTGCATAAATGTGTCCTTATTTTATTCTTTTTCTTTTCTTCTGTATTCTTTTATTTTGGTCAAAAAGAATGTTAATTACACACTACTAACAAAGTCCTCTGGGTCTATTGCCACATTGTACCTATCAAGAAAGTATAAGAACTCCTTTCTAGCCAATCTTTCTAATACTTGATCAATAAATGGTAGGGGGAAGTGGTCCTTCTTCGTTGCGGCATTCAGGCAGTGGTAATCAACATACACATGCAAGGATGTTGGCACCCGAGTAGAAATCTCCTCTCCTCTTTCATTTGTAACCATGGTGAGCTTTGATTTCTTTAGAACTACATGCAGGGGACTCACCCACTTTTTATTGAAAATGGGGTAAATGAAGCATACGTCACACCACTTCGTGATCTTCTTCATGATGACATCATGTAAATTTGGGTTCAATCTTTTTTGAAACTCTTGGGATGTCTTGGCATCTTCTTCCAAGTAAATATGATGTGAACACAGAGCAAGATTTATCCCGTGGAGGTCTGATACGTTCCAACCAAGCACCTTTGAGGTTTTTCTCTAGAACCTCGAGGAATCAAGATTCCTGATCTGGGGTTAGCTTGCTGCTGATGATGACTAGATACATGTTTTCTGCACCAACAAGGAAAGCATACTTGCGACCTACCGAAGTGGTTTTAACTCCGGTTCTAATCTAGCATGCTTTTCAGTCACTTCAGAAACTGAACTAGTAGGTGGATGATCTGCCAAAATTTGGGAGGTGATGCTAACCTCGATCACTCGTGGCCCGGCTGATAATGTGCCAAACAAATCATCCATGAATTCATCATGTTCGAACTGACATGAATCTTCTGAATAAAAAGATGCATCAATCAATTGGAATTGTCCTCCCAATTGACATCGGAGCATGTATCGATTGTGCTTTCTAGGTCCTCCTCAGGAGAGAGTATTTCTAGGGTCCATGTGTCATTCAAAGATAATTCAGTATCTCTAATTTCTACAATAATGTCACAATTTTCTTCAGACAATGATGATCTGCTTTCTCCAGATACGACCTTTAGTTCACTAACCATATCCATCATTACTTTGTCGTTACTCGAGCAAAATGTGATCTTCCCAGAACCATAGTCAACCACGGCCTATGTAGTTCACAGGAATGACCGGCCAAGAATAATTGGGGTCTATAGTAATGGTACATAAGAGTCCATATTAAGGACTACGAAATCAACAAAAAACTACATGTCATGCACTGTTATGACAACATCCTCCAATATACCTCATGGTCGCTTGATTGATTGATCAACATCGTAGGTTTCAATGGTCCCAGCTTAAATTTATGAAGTAGTGATGAGGGCATAAGGTTGATTGAAGAACCACTATCAAGCGGAGTTCGTTCAAAGGCCTGGTCAAAAATATCGCATCTAATTAAAGGTGCTCATATGTCCGGCTTCTTTTCTGGGAGATTGTGATCATTGCAACTATAGCCATGGGGAGGATGTACTTTTCAACTAGGTGGTATCTGTTATTACGTTTCGACCCCGCTTGTTCGTACATGCTTCCTTCAATCCCTTCTTCACAATAGGCATATATTCCATGGATTTCATCAAAGGCAATTCAACAATCAAGTTTTTAATGATCTCCACAACATCTGGATCAGATAATGCACTTTTTCGCTTGTATTTTTTTAGATGTTTCAGTTGCATCAGGATAAGGAATATGTATAAAACTGAAATCAAAAGTAATGTTCTTATTTACATCAGTGTTCATGTCCAAAACATCTTATATATCTGGATTGCAAAAAGATGAATAATCTTGAGCATGGGGTGGACATCCAAAAACGGTAGTCTTTGCTCCGTCAGTTGGCGATGGATTTGTTGTTGGAGCTGGCTCCTCCATGGATGGCATAGCTTCACTTTGACTTCAATCATTTTTTTGATCTTTTTCATTTTTCTAATTTTTTTGTTCTTTTATTTGTTGGTGTCGACTAGCGGGTGTGACTCCTCCTCCTCCCTCACCCGGACCTGTGGTTGGCACAGCTGATGCAGAAGACAATGATTCACCAGATGAAACTTTATTCTTCCCTTTCACGATTGCAGGATGGTGCAAGGTCCTACTGTTCCTGAGAATAACAACATTAGACAAAACAAAATCACAATCATCTGACTCTATAGGCACAGACATGACGCCACATTCTACCTGCTCTTTTTGCTTAAAATTATTAGGGTTGGCTTCAACCTGGGCCGGATTGGAGTTTTGGTGGTTGTCAGGTCATCCATATTTTGTGTCATCTCTGCTAAACCTTTTACCAACGGGTCCAAGCAATCGAGGATTGAGTTCACAGGAACCACCTTGGATGGTTCGACATGTTGACCACGTTGTGGCTGACTATGCTGACGTTGATGGTGGTTGGACGGATATTGATGTTGAGGTGGAGGAAGCTAATATTGCTGGTAGTGAGAGGGGATACTACTATTGAGGTGCAGCTGCATACGAATGATATGGTTGGTACTGGTGGTACTGCGACTGCTGATAATGTTGGTTCTATCTCCAATTATTATGATACTGCGGAGACTAGTGGTGTTGCGGATGTTGGTGGGCTTGGACAAATATACCACCGTGAGATTGGTGGTACGGCCGATATGTAGAAGACTGACCCTATGGTTGTCCACTAGGACATGCCAGTGGTGCATTGTTATTGTAGATGACGTTCAATTAGATTAGCGGTGGTGGAGGGGAGAATGGATCGTATGAAGGCTGGAGATCTGGCTGGTATACCACCAACTGCTGTTGTGGCGTAGCCTGGTCGGGAGTTTGCATGTAGTACACGTGATGGAGTGCCAGCTACTGTGAACCTGGTTGAGGCTTATGTTGCGTGGGTTGCTCTTCTTTCTTCTCAACTGGAGTCTCGGAAGATGGGGTTGTCGATTGGCAAGCATTGATGGTACTCACCAGCAGATCCAACTGCTTGGTGATCTGATCCAATTTGTCCAAATTATGAGTTCTCAGATCGATCACTACTAATTTCTCCAAATCTTGTGATCGTTTCTCGATGATATCTACCTTGGATAGATGGCCCCCAATGATACTAAGGTTGGATCTTTCATGTATGTCCTCTTCCTGAGATGCTTCCATATGGACAATATTGTGGATGATATAGAGCTGCTTTTGATATGCTCAGGATGAAGAGAGGGAGGCCTCTTCTTCGGTCATTTCCTTGAATATCCGTCACATAACATCTTCATGCTCGTTAAAATGGGATCCACCATAGGTGGCATCGACTAGCCTCTAGCTCTTAGTAGTCAGGCCCCTGAAGAAGTGTTGCACCAAGCTGGTCTTAGGTATATCATGGTCGGGGAATTTTTCCTATAGATCTTTGAATTTCTCCCATGCTTCATGAACAGACTCGTGGGTAGCTTGGTAGAAGCTGTTAATCCGAGATCGCATCAGGTTGAGCCCAACCGAGATGGTAAAACTTGTGGAGGAATGCAAACTTAAGATCCTCCCAGGTCATCACGACCTTCATTAGATGGTTGACTTAGTACAGGGCCTTATCTTGGAGACTGAAGGGAAACGCGATTGTCTTGACTACACCTAACGGAATGTTAGGGTAGTGTGTGGTTCCACAGATGCGGGCAAACTGCTCCAGGTGAATGTATGGCTCCTTATTAGTGTTTTTCTAAAAGGTAGGGAGAAGATCAAAGCTGAGGCTTGAGCTAAAAGTGAGCATGCACCGGTGGAATGCTAATCCACTCAGTCATCTGGTTGTCTCTAGGAAGGGAGTCCTTATCGGCTAACCCTATAGGAGTGTGTGTACTACCGGAAAAGTATACATTACTTCTTCCACATCCTTTGTAACATGTGTTCTGCATGCTTATAAGTCCTTGATCTCATGCTTGGGGGCCTACTCAGTAAAAGAATAAAAGAGGGGAAGTCGATAGTGGTGAAACCAATACTTCGGACCTAGCTCGCAACGGAATCACCCATGAGCATGCTAGGCCCTACTCGGACATGCGACGATGAGACAAACTCCCCCATGAGGGTGTGGCTAGGCTCAGTACTTCAGACAAGGTCGGTGTTCCACACAAGGCGGGAACAATGTCATCGACCAAGTCTTACTCGTCCACGTACGATAGAAGCGTCAGTACTTCACACACCTAGGTGATAATCAAGGTGCAACAAAATAGGTTTTTGGCTCTAATCCTTAGGGGACGTGCCTCGCTTTGTCTGGAAGGTACCTAAAAATAATGAGGGCTTTATGAACCAAAAACAGTGAAGTCCATTACAGATTTTAATTAAGGTCAAAGTGTATTTAGCAGTCCCCTGGTTTTATAATTTTTGGGTTTTCACTTTTTTGGGGTATTTTTCAAAGTAATCTGCCTAATGATTTTTTTGTATTTTCTTTTCAGACCTAAATGATACAAACACAAGTGGAGAAGGTGGAAAAGCAATGCAAGTTGTCACTAAGATGGAGATCTCACCTTAGTGACTAATGATGCATGCAAAGTAAGAAGTCTTACAGTGCTTCCAGCTTTCTCCATGCAGAATGCAAGGCATAATTGAAATATTTACACTATATGGTGATATACAAGCGATGAAACCGTCCTAGGCAATACTTGTTATTATTAGGAAGAACAAAAATGCAAACTTCTAAAAAGTGGATCCTAAACGTCCGATCTTGGGGACTCCTCGGAGCCCGCCACAATGGGTCCTACAAGTGTTGCATGGAGTCCCTCACGACGTGTGGTTCCAAATTCAAGAAGTTTATGATTATTTATTTGACTAAGTCCAAGTGTATATTACAATGGGTACAAGCTTCTATTAGGTGTTTGGACCTAGATACCGATGCATGGAAGCCTAGATTAGGGGCTCCAATCACATAAAACAAATGAAAATAAAGGAAAAAAGCTCAAAACATGAGAAACAAAATATAATAAAGGGGAAAAACACAAAAAACCCGTGACAAGGCCCCTAGGTGAATAGACACCCGGGCAATGGACCTCGTAGTTAGAATAGTGTTCAAGTCCAAAATTATTACAATTAATGAATAATAAATCACTCTTTCACCAAAAATAAAATAAAATCTTAAGCTAAGGTCTATGCTAAGTATTCTCCTTGCTTTGTTGGTTGCCTCTCCTCCTGGCCAGGGCAAGAAGGCTCGTCTCCATCATGCTTGGTTGCATCGACCTCCTAAGAAGTCGTCCTCGTGTAGCGGACCCTCGCATCAAACACAATAAAGAGATGCATTAGCATAGATAATCAAATAATTTGTTCAAAGAAATAAGAGCTGAAATATGTACAAGTTAGAAAAATGTAGAACATATGTATAAGAAAATAATAGAAAAGGCATCTATTTACAAATTAGGCTAAAAACACATTTCTCCCTAATAACAACGCCATTTGTTTGGTGTGGTTTTTTCTAGGTTCAGCTAATAAAACACAATTAACATCGTTGTGGTGATCGCTCACGAAAACCGGCTCAAACAACAAGTAAACCCACAGATAAATAATGAATCAATTAATAGCAAATTTTGTGAGTTACAATTTATTTTAACTCCACGAAAACATGTGCATGGTGTGTAAGTCTATAGAATGTCGAACCATAGAGAGCAAACATGTGTAACCTAGTAATTAATTCTAATCATCTTAGTAGTATGTACATTGCCTAAACCTTAATATTTTTGTGGGTTTTTTTTATTTTTAATTAATTTTTATATATTATTTTTTATATTTTAAATTTTATATATTTTTAAAGTCAAGTAATTATAAAATATTGATAATAATTAATAATAATATAATATGTAACTATATATAAATGTATAATACAATATAGATTATTATAATTCAAAATATAGCTAAAAATAATTAAAAAAATTACAAAATAAAATATTTTTTGTGTTTTTCATATTTTTCTATAGTTTTTGTGATTTTTTAAGTATTTGTGCTAATTTTTATGTATTTGTAAAGTCCAAAATATCCCAAAATAAGGATTAAATAAATATGTTGACTTATTCTGAGATTTAAAATACTAAAAAGGTTCAAAAATCTCAAAACTAATTTTAATATATAGTAATATATATATAAGATAGAAACAAATATTTTTAGAAATTTTGTGAATCCTTTATATTTTTATAAGAATTTTGGAGCTTTTTAATTTTTATGATTTTCTTTTTCTTATTTTAGGGTTTTGGTCTGGAGGCACAACATACTATAATAAACAAAATATATTTTTTGGATTTTTTTTCAAAAATGTCTAATCATTTTTTTATTTTTAAACACGAATCGGGACAAAATGTGCTCTTCTAATTTTTAATAAATAGGCAAAATGCATAAAATGCGAAACTAATAATATAGAGTGAAAGAGAATGCATCCAGCTACTTTATCCTATTTTTACATAATTTTTGGAATAGGGATGATATTTATATAAAAATAGACAACCATTCACAAAAATATTTAAACTAGCAGGGGCATTTTTGCAAATAAAATAAAATGTAAGAAATTACATGCAAATTACCCATAAATTTATCACTAAAATTGAAAATTTTAATATTAAACTACAATATTCAAAACCAAAAAGTGTATATAAGCAAAATTCCCAGCTGATGTGGGGGACCACGTGAGCTGAGCTAGCAAGGACCAAAACATAATATTTAAGATGCTCAGGGGTCTACTTGTAAAATGTAAAAATTTAATTACACTATGAAAATATTTGTAGTATTAAAAGTAAAATAAAAAAGGTGGAGGGTTATCTGTGATATTACCCCATTAATCGGTGGAAGGGAGCGGTTATGGTGCCACGTAGGCACCACTTAACTTGATCGACGGTTGAGGCGAGGCAGCATTTTGCATGGACTAAATGACACATATTAGATCTGAGTCGTGCGTGGTATTGGACGACGCTGAGGTTCAGAGCAAGAACATGGAAGAACATCTCTATAACATTGCTTCAATCAGGCGTTCCTCCTCACTCTGGCCACCATTCTTTGTGTTAATTGGTCCACATTCCTCCTGGGAGTCTTCCGCATCAAGTATCACCAATAAGAAGGTTTGGACCCTTCTAAGAAGGGGCCTGGAGATCGTCAAAGTTCTGGGTTCTTGGGGAGCTTCTCCTATACTGAAATCGACCCTCTTTGGGTCCTTTGTGGTTCGTACCTACAGAAGAAAGATCCGGGGCTCGAAGCGAATTGCCTCGACATGATTTGAAGTTGTTGCGCATGAAGATGGAGGCGAGCGGAGGGGCTCCAGTGAAGGGAGAAGGTGGAGCCCCGATTCACGGATTCAAGGGGGATCCGGTTGGGTCGAAAGGTGGAATGGGTGTAGCATGCGAGAGGAAAGGAGATGGGCATGATCAGGGGGTCTAAAAACATCGGATTCACAGTGAAACATGGTCGGAGCAGTGAGCTCTGACGATCAAAGACTTTGGAATTTATCCTAAGCTAATAGTCTAATTGAAAAATAAATGACGGGAATGAAATCAAACTAAATAAAACTACCTGAAATTGGATAAAAGGTGCATCTCGAACATGGTTTTCACCAAAGAGTAGATGCCTCGCTGGAGCGGCACCTCGGACCACCACTCTTCCTCCGTCTGCCTTGCTAACACCTTGTGGATGTCCTCGTTGTCATCGGGAACACACATGCGTGGAGGGTAGAAGGCTTCAAGTCTAGGAGAGGGATCAAAGAATCAAAGAATGAAAATGAGTTTTTATTTATAGATAAGGGTTAGGTCTAACTTTAATAGAGATTATTTTGTGGTTCGATGGAGATCGATGGAATCTGATGATGGCGCATGAAAGACGATTGTGATGGGAATAGAATCGAAGAAGAGCTCGAGGTGATTTTGTGATCACGGTAGCCTGTAGAATTTGATGAAGTGAGGTACTCGAGGTTCTGACAAAAGTCGAAGAGGGAGTACAATTGACTTGAGTCAACAAAAAAGAGTTCATGGTTGGTCCACATGGACCAACCAGGAAAAAGGGAATAGAGAATTATTCGAAAAATTGATAAATAATAGTAAATGAATTAATTAATTTTAGTACATAAAATAAAAAATATTTGTTATATTATGTAGTGTTAAATTACTATTTTTATTTACTTTTATGTAGTTATTTATATGAATTAGTGTTTACAAGTAGTAATTGTATATTTACCTATATAATACATATTTTATTTTTATTTTTATTTTAGATTTTATTATTTAATATACATAATTTATATATTTATACTTTATTTTAAGTACAAATAAATATTTTTATAGTATTTTTCTGATATTATTTGTACACTTAAATAAATGTATGGATCAATTACATATGTATGTATATAGTGTATTCATCTATGTATTTTGTATACTATTTTATTTTATTGCATTTTTATGATTTTATTATATTCTAAATATGTACATATACTATAAATAATATTTAAACATTTATAAATATATAAAATTTTGAAAATATAAAGAATAAATAAAATGGATATTTTATTCAGGTATATTGTACAATAGGGATCTAAAATCTAACTTTTGCATCTTAACTCCAAATTAAATGAAACTACCCTCATTAAATAGCTAATAAAATTTTATATATAATTAAAGTGATTTTGTTGCATTTTGAGTTTATATGGAGAAGATATGGGTGTGAGAAATTTGGATTTTGGATTTTTATTCTGAGTATAGAATGCACAATATGTATTATTTTTATGTGAAGTGAATTTTATATTTTTCTATGTATTTTTATCGACAATTTTAATATACAAAGTTTATTGATTTGAGGTATGAATAATGAAGAACAAATAGGCCCCAAAAATGGATTAGTTGGCATTGATGGATTAGGGGTTCTTTTATTTTCTAGCCCTTATCTCCCCTACTTTATTCCTTATCGATCCAATCATCATGATGCCTAGGTATCGGGGATTAGGGTCATAAAATACATCTGGCATTTTATTTCATTTTCTTTTCTTTAGTTTTCTTTATTCTTTTATTTTGTCTTTAAACATAGTATTTTATAAAATATTTATACACTAAATAATGGATGTTAATTTATACAAAATAATATTATTTATATGCATTTGGCTAGGGTATAAAGGCCAAAATGAAATAACAAAGGTGATAAATTAGAGATTCATAACTACTCTAACCCACTTATTTTGGTAACAATGACACATAACGATCGGGGATGGATTGAGACAATGCATCTGATGAGGAATGGTCTACCGACGTAACTTTTTCCAAGACTCCAAAAAATGGGTGCACCAAAAGATTTTATATCTGTCGGGGCACAATAATGAATACAAAGCAAAACAAAGTCAAAGAAAATATCGAAATAAGCCTACACTAAAAATTTCATAAAAAATCGAGCTTCAGAAAAATCATGCTTCTTGGTGAAGACTCGGTTACACTAACCGAGCTTCACATGGGAATGAAGATTGCATTGTTCCATTCCCACTTCTTTTCTCCTTCTTCTAGCTCCTTCCTCCATTCTGTTGTAAAGATCGGCAGTACCTGACCTTAAAAGTCAATATTTGTCTCTACGAGGACCAATTACCAAAGGAGAAGACTCCTTAATACTTCATTGGTTTTGTTTGGGAAGAGCAGAAAAATCCACGCAAATGGTTCTATAATTTCAAGATTGCAAGAGTATGCGACAGAGAGGATGGTTCTGGCCTGACTGTGAATAGAACTGGATAATATGATTATGGAACCTAAAGGATGTTGTGTCACAATTTCCTAACCTTAATGCGATTCCGAACACACTAATAATCCAAAGATTTTAACTGGCTCCAAACTTTGAATTTATTAAGATCAGTTTGAAAGTCTAAAATTATTCCAAATTATTTTGTTTTCTTTTCTTCATTTTCTTTTTTGCACTTATAGGCATAAGTGTTTGATAGGGACTAGCAAAGGAAAGTATAGCGGGAGTTGAATCCTCATTTCATCACCTTTATTCTTTCATTTTTGGCATTAAATCCTTAGATAAATCCATGTATATATAATTAATTTTTGAAAATAAACACTCGATAATTCACAATTAATATTGTATAAATACGGTATAAAAGATTGTACAAAATATTGTATTTATGCCAAAATAAAATAATAAAGAAAAGAAAAAGAATGAGGTGTCAAAGACATAGAATTACCCTAGCCTATGTGACCCAATCATCATGATGACTTGGTCGACAAGGAATAAATTAGCGGGAGATAGAAGGCTAATTATACACATAACAACTCAAAAACCCTAATTTTATAGGTCAATAATTATAGTTTGAGACCTATTTTATTTTCGTATTTTTTATTCATCAAAACAATAAACTTTGAACATCAATATTGTATATAAAAATACAAAGAAAACACAAAATTTATTTCACTAAAAAATAATGCACAGTGTGCCTAGAACACACAAAATAAAAAGCCACAAAGAAAACTTTGCAGAATTGTATCTTCTCCATACAAGTTAAAAAATGACCAAACTAACCTTTATGTTCATAAAATAAATAATCTATTTAATAAAGGTAGTTTCATTTAATTTGGATTTAAGATGCAAAAGATAGGTTTTAGGCCTCCATTGTACAATATACTTGTATATTATATTCAAAATATTTATTATTTATATTTTCACTTTATTTAATTTTTATAAAATTGTAAATATTATTTAAAACACATGTACACAATTAAAATAAAATAAAACCATTAAGAACAAAATAAAATAAATAAGAGAGCTTAATATATAGATGAAGTATAATATACAAACCTATAAGATATATGGATATATTTTTTTAAGTAAATAAAAATATCAAAAAATACAATAAAATACCTAAATGTGTGCTCAAATAAGTTATAAATATATAAAATACCAATATATATTAATAAAATATAAAATATAAAATTAAATTAAATTACACAAAATACAGGTATAAATACATATATATACATGTAAAAAGGAGCACATAATAAATGGCCTTTAAAAAATAAATAAAATTCGTAATTAAATTCTACAAAAAATTACAAATATTTTTTATGTTTTAGTTAAAAATTAATAAAATCTTTTAATTTAAATTGAATTAACAATCAGTTTATGTTTTTCTTTTTTCTGATAGGTCCACGTGGACCAACCAGCGCCTTGGACCGTTGACCCCCGATCAACTGTCTGACCCCCTCTGATAAATATCCATTTCATCACCTTTATTTTATCATGTTGGACTTAAAAACCCTAGGTAATGCAAGTATATAACATTCTTTTGTACAAATTAACATTCATCATTTATTCCATTTATTGTGTATAAAATATAGTTTTTAATGCTAAAATTATTGAATAAAGAAAAGAAAAGAATTAGAATAAAATGCCAATTGTATTTTATGTTCCTAAACCTCTTGATTTGATCTTGGGCTATCTATATACTTCAAAAACAAGTTCCTAAATAAGATAATACAAGCCTTTTTGAGAACTTCGATATATATATGGGATTTTTACACCCATAACCCTGAGTAGTTTCGTAATAACATTCATAACCCTGCATAATCGTGAATTACATGAGAAACCCCGAGTAATTCTTAACTCTTACATGACATAATTCTGTGTTATGTTCTGTTTGAAATGTCTGTTATATTTGATGGTTTTCGTTGAAGAAGACAAAACTGCCCTTATTATTCACTCATATTTGCAAAACATGCCAGTGTTCTCTCATGTCCTTCCCCCCTCCCACGACATTGATGCCTGCCCCTCACTCCCCTACCGAGCAATATCTCCTCCTCCCTTGCTCTGAAGCATGCGTCGAACTCCCCCCCACCCCCCCGGCCCATTGAGCTCATCCCCGTCGCCCCATGGCCCGCCGTCCTCGTCGATCCCCCCTCCTGGAACCTCTCCAGGCCCACCGATCCCCTGCTGGAAGTTCTCCAGGCCCACCGATCTCCCACCCCATCGAGCTCATCCCCTCCCTCTGCAGGCAAAGCCCCCCCCCATCTCGGTATGCGAATCATGGCCTACCGCAACCCCGTTGACCTCCCTCTGCAAGCAAAGTCCCAGCTTCTGTCTCCCCCTCCCCCCCCGACAGACCTCTCCAGACCCACCGATCCCCACGCAACCCCCCCCCCCCCCCCCCCGATCTCGTCGACCTCTGCAAGCGAATCCCCCCATCGACCATGGACCCCCACCCCCAGTCAACTGACCTCTGCAAGAAAAGTACCCCCACCGCTATAACATCCCCCGCCTGCGGACCTCTCCAGACCCACTGATATCCCCTGCTCAAAGCTAATCCCCCACCGCCCCCAGCAACCCCCTCACAAAGCCCCCCGCCCCCCGGTCAACTGACCTCTGCAAGCAAGTCCCCTCACCGCCATTAACACCCCCCCCCTAGAGACCCTCTGACCCTGGTCGAAGCTAACCCCCCACCGCCCCCAGAAACCCCCTCGCAAAGCCACCCCCCCATACGCCCACCCCACAACCCTGCGGACATATCCGGACCCACCGATATCCCTGGTCGAAGCTAATCCCTCGTCGCCCAGAACAAGGCCCCGTGCACCACCCCCGTCGACCGCGCACCCCAAGCCCCCCCCCCCCCTGTCCTTCACCACTCCCTACCTTGAACTTAGAGTCTGTTGACTGTAGGTGATGGTTCAAGAGAAAGAGGTGGGATACTATTTTTATTTAGAATAATCTCAGCCATTAGATTGTTGATTGGTTAGATTAACTCAATCATATGGTTGAGTTAATGAAGTAAAGTAACAGAAGGTTATGTGTGTAAGACGGCACACTTATTCAGGTTCCTAAGCGTAATTCATGATTATGCAGGGTTATGAATGTTATTACAAAATTACTCAGGGTTATGGATGTAAAAATTCCTTCTTTTATTCATCTATAAGTCCTTTTTGGGACCTATTTTATGTTCTATTCTGTATACCTCAAATAAAGAAACTTTATATATGAAAGTTGTAGATAAAAATACAAATAAAAGTGTAAAATTAAATTCATAGAAAAATAGCACACCGTGTACTTTTTATACTCTAAATGAAAAGCCAAAGCCCAAAATTCCCAAACCCATGTCTTCTCCATATGAACTCAAAATGTATCAAAATCACCTTTAATAGTATATAACTTTTAATAAGCTATTTAATGAAGGGGTTTCATCCAATTTGGAGTTAAGGTGTGAATGCTAGTTTTTGGACCCCTATTGTAGAGGTATACATAAAACAACAACAACAACAAAGCCTTTTCCCACAACAAAGTAGGGTCGGCTACATGGATTCTTCGCCTCCATTCAGATCTATCTTGGGTCAATCCCGGGCTTATATCCACAAAACAATGACCCCTTCGTATGTTCTCTTTCCAACACTTCTTGGGTCATCCTCGCCCTCTCTTAGTCGGCTCAACATCCCAACACTCGCATCTCCTAACCGGTGCATCAGTTGATCTTCTTTGTAGATGACCAAATCATCTTAAGCGGATTTCTCGCATCTTATCCTCGATCGGAGCAACACCAACTTTCTTTCTGATTGCATCATTTTGAATCTGATCTTTACGTGTGTGTGTGTGTGTGTGTCCACGCATCCACCTTAGCATTTTCATTTCTGCTACAACCATTCTCTACACATGTCTATGGTTCACAGGCCAACATTTAGATCCATATAGCATAGCAGGTCTCACGGCTGCTTTGTAAAAACTTTCCTTTAATTTTTAAAGGAATTTTCTTATCACAGAGAACAGCAGAGGCTCCTCTCCACTTTAGCCAACCTACATTTATTCTATTAGTAACATCTCCATCAATTTCCCCATCATGTTGCAAAATAGATCCCAGATATCTAAAAGAATCTCTCTTCCGAATGTTCTCATCACAAGTCTCTACCTCAATTCCTTCACCATTATTTCGATCAAAGGTGCACTCCATATATTCTGTCTTAGCCCTACTTATACGAGATCCTTTACTCTCCAACTCATGTCTCCAAGCCTCAAGATTCTCATTTACTCCATCTCTAGTCTCGTCAATGAACACAATATCATCAGTAAATAACATACACCAAGGTAACTCATACTGAATGTGACTTATCAACTCGTTCATAAAAGTAAAAAGAAATGGACTCAAAGCTGAACCTTGATGTAAACCAATGTTGATGTCAAAATAGCCAATCTTCCCAGACGGGGTCCTTACACAAGATAAAGCCCTATCATACATGTCCTTTATGAGGTTAATGTATAGGACAGGCACTTGTCTCTTCTCCAAAACTCTCCACAATATCTCTCGTGGGACAGAATCATAAGCCTTCTCCAAATCAATATATGAGGTTTTTCCTTTTAGCTCTATAAATCTCCATTGTTCTCCTCATCAAATGGATGGCTTCAATAGTTGAGCGACCTGGTATGAATCCGAATTGGTTTTCTTTGACGTTGGAAACTTGCCTCAACCTTCTCTCGATCACAGGCTCCCAAATTTTTATAGTGTGACTCATCAGCTTGTTACCTCTATAATTTGAACAATTTTGAATGTCTCCTTTATTCTTATAAAGAGGCACCATGATACTCCTCCTCCAATCTTCAGGCATTTTCTTGCTTCGCCGAATACCATTGAATAGATTTGTAAGCCAAGTCAAACTGCGCTCACCTAAAACGTTCCATACTTCTACAGGGATGGCATCCAGTCCTACACCTTTCCCAGGTCTCATAACCTTCAAAGTCTCCTCTACTTCCTTTCTTTGTATCCGTCTATAGCTTGCACGATTCAAGTAACTTTCACTACTAACTAGATCACCCAAAGTGATCTCTCTATTTCCTTCCCTAATGAAAAGTTTATGGAAGTACTACTCCCATCTAGTCTCTATATCCTTCTGAGTAACAAACACGTGACCTTCCTCATCCTCAGTGCATCTCACTTGCGAAAGGTCTTTGGTCTTTCTTTCTCTTGCTTTGGCCAACCTGAATATATCCTTCTGGCCCTCCTTAGAGTCGAGATTTTTGTACAAGACTTCATAAGCTTTCGACTTAGCTTCGCTTACAGCCTTCTTTGCTTCCTTCTTTATTATTTTGTAGTTTGTGAAAGTTTCCTCTTTTTTATCCTTAAACATAGCTTTAAAGCATGCTCTTTTATTTTTTAGCTTCTCTTGCACGCCTTCACTCCACCACCAAGCCTCCTTTTGACTTGGGGCTCCTCCCTTTGACTCGCCTAACATCTCTTTGGCTACCTTTCGGATACAAGATGCGACTGCCTTCCACATCTCGTTTGCACTTCCACTACAATCCCAAGATAAATCTTCTAAAACCTTCTCCCTGAAGCTCGATTGCTTCAGTGGAAGATTCCACCATCTAGTTCTAGTGATCTTAGGATCCCTACTTTTCTTTACCAATTTTTTTATTTGTACATCCAAGACCAATAAGCGATGTTAGGTTGTCAAACTCTCTCCTGGGATTACTTTGTAGTCTTTACAACACAACCGATCTCTTCTCCTCAACGCAAAGTAATCTATCTATGTTCTCGTTGGCCCACTCTTATAAGTAATTAAATGCTCCTCCCTCTTCTTGAAGAGAGTGTTTGCTATGAAAAGATCATATGCCATTACAAAATCCAGAATGACTTTTCCCTCTTCATTTCTTCCCCATAACCATGTCCTCCATGAACACTAGCATACCTTGAAGCATCTTTTCCCACATGTCCATTAAGATCTCCACCTATGCAAATCATCTCTCTTTGTGAGATTCCTTATAAAATCTTATCTAGATCCTCCCAAAAAACTTGTTTAGTCCTTTCATCTAAACCAATTTGTGGTGCATAAACTGAGATTATATTCAGAATTTCTTCTTCAAGCACCAATTTTAGCAAAATAATCCGATCCCCGAATCTTTGCACCTCAACCACATAATCCTTCAAATCCTTATGAACAACCACTTCAACACCGTTTCTACCCTTATCTTTACCTGAATACCAAAGTTTAAAGCATGTCTTCTCGATCTCCCTTGCTTTCTCTCCAACACATTTAGTCTCTTGAAGACAGTATATGAATCTTCCTTCTTTCCATCCTATCCACTATCTCCATCAATTTTCCAGTCAAAGTGCCAATATTCCAACTACCAATCCGCAACTTCCATTGCAATCTCTTTTGGACTAACTTCTTTACTCGCATGTGTCCATTATGCGAGAACCCTTGTAAATTTTGGACTGCATCCGGGCGGTGATGCAGCAGAACTAGCTTAATTACCCGCATGCGTTCCTCGTGCGAGAACCCTTGCAAGTTTTGAACTACATCCAGACTGCGATGTAGCGGCCCTTGCCAATTTTTCATTGCATTCAGGTGATGCAACGCGTCGCAAGTAGGGAACGTCCCAATGAAATCTGAATATTTGCTTAAATCCATGTTGAAAATTTATTTTGTACATGAATAAAATATTTATTTTATTTATTCTTTATTATTTTTATATTTTTATATTTTTATATTTTTGTAATTATTATGTTTAACATATATACATATTTAGAATAGAATAAAATCATAAAAAATTACAAAAATAAAATAGTGTATATAAATATATGGATGAAATACCTATACTTATACATATATATTATATACCTCTATTTATTTAAGTGTACATATTATATTAGAAAAATATAACAAAATTATATTTTATGTGCATAAAAATAAGTTATAATTATATAAATTAGTAAAATAAAAAAATAAAATCAAAAAATAAAATAAAAATAAAACACATAAAACATATTTAAATATACCTATAAGTAAACCCTAAAAGGTAACTTTTCAAAAAATAAATAAAAATCATAATAAAATACTACATAAAATAATAAACATTTTTTATTTTATAACTGTCAACAACAACAAAGCCTTTTCCCACAATTAAGTAGGGTCGGCTACATGGATTCTTCGCCTCCATTCAGATCTATCTTGGGTCAATCTCGGACTTATATCCAGCAAACTAAGATCCCTTCGTATAGTCTCTTTCCAACACTTCTTGGGCCGTCCTCGCCCTCTCTTAGCCGGCTCAACATCCCAACACTCGCATCTCCTAACCCGTGCATCAGTGACCTTCTTTGCAAATGACCAAACCATCTTAAGCGGTTTTCTCGCATCTAATCCTCGATCGGAGCTACACCAACTTTCTTTCTGATTGCATCATTCTGAATCCGATCTTTACGTGTATGTCCACACATCCATCTTAGCATTTTCATTTCTGCTACAGCCATTCTCTGCACATGTCTATGGTTCACAGTCCAACATTCAGAACCATAAAGCATAGCAGGTCTCACGACTGCTTTGTAAAACTTTCCTTTAATTTTTAAAGGCATTTTCTTATCACAGAGAACAGCGGAGGCTCCTCTCCACTTTAGCCAGCCTGCATTTATTCTATTAGTAACATCTCCATCAATTTCTCCATCATGTTGCAAAATAGATCCCAAATATCTAAAAGAATCTCTCTTCTGGATGTTATCGTCACCAATCTTCACCTCGATTCCTTCACCATTGCTTCCATCAAAGGTGCATTCCATATATTCCGTCTTAGCCCTACTTATACGAAAACCTTCAGTCTCCAATGCATGTCTCCAAACCTCAAGCTTCTCATTTACTCCATCTATAGTCTCGTCAATCAACACAATATCATCAGCAAATAACATACACCAAGGTACCTCATCCTGAATGTGACTTGTCAACTCGTCCATAATCAAAGTAAAAAGAAATGGACTCAAAGCTGAACCTTGATGTAAACCAATGTTGATATCAAAATAGTCAGTCCTCTTTGTCGGGGTCCTTACACAAGATAAAGCCCTATCATACATATTCTTTATGAGATTAATGTATAGGATAGGTACTTGTCTCTTCTCCAAAACTCTCCACAGTATCTCTCGTGGGACGGAATCATAAGCCTTCTCCAAATCAATAAAGATCATATGGAGATTCTTCCTTTTAGCTCTATAAATCTCCATTGTTCTCCTCAGCAAATGGATGGCTTCAATAGTTGAGCAACCTGGCATGAATCCGAATTGATTTTCTTTTATTTGGGAAACTTGCCTCAACCTTCTTTCAATCACACGTTCCCAAATTTTCATAGTGTGACTCATCAGCTTGATACCTCTGTAATTTGAACAATTTTGAATGTCTCCTTTGTTCTTATAAAGAGGCACCATGATACTCCTCCTCCAATCTTCAGGCATTTTCTTACTTCGCCAAATAACATTGAATAGATTCGTAAGCCAAGTCAAACCACGCTCACCTAAAACTTTCCAAACTTCTACAGGGATGTCATCCGGTCCAACACCTTTCCCAGGTCTCATAACCTTCAAAGCCTCCTCTACTTCTTTTCTTTGTATTCGTCTATAGCATGCACGATTCAAGTAACTTTCACTACTAGCTAGATCACCCAAAGTGATCTCTCTATTTCCTTCTCCAATGAAAAGTTTATGGAAGTATTGCTCCCATCTAATCTCTATATCCTTCTGATGAACAAGCACGTGACCTTCCTCGTCCTTAATGCATCTCACTTGAGAAAGGTCTTTGGTCTTTCTTTCTCTTGCTTTGGCCAACCTGAATATATCCTTCTGGCCCTCCTTAGAGTTGAGATTTTTATACAAAACCTCTTAAGCTTTTGACTTAGCTTCGCTTACAGACTTCTTTGCTTCCTTCTTCGCTATTTTATAGTCTGTGACAGTTTCCTCTGTTCTATCCTTAGACATAGCTTTAAAGCAAGCTCTTTTAATTTTTAGCTTCTCCTGCACCCCTTCACTCCACCACCAAGCCTCCTTTTGACCCGGAGCTCCTCCTTTTGACTCGCCTAGCATCTCTTTGGCTACATTTCGGATACAAGATGCTACTGCCTCCCACATCTCGTTTGCACTACCGCTACAATCCCAAGATAAGTCTTCTAAAACCTTCTCCCTGAAGCTTGATTGCTTCAGCGGAAGATTCCACCACCTAGTTCTAGAGATCTTAGGAACCTTCCTTTTCTTCACCAGCCCTTTTATTTGTAAATCCAAGACTAACAAGCGATGTTGGGTTGTCAAACTCTCTCCAGGGATTACTTTGCAATCTTTGCAACACAACTGATCTCTTCTCCTCAACGCAAAGTAATCGATCTGTGTTCTAGTTGTGCCACTCTTATAAGTAATTAAATGCTCCTCCCTCTTCTTGAAAAGAGTGTTTGCTATGAAAAGATCATATGCAGTTACAAAATCCAGAATGACTTTTCCCTCTTCGTTTCTATCCCCAAAACCATGTCCTCCATGCACACTTGCATACCTTGAAACATCTTTTCCCACATGTCCATTAAGATCTCCACCTATGCAAACCATCTCTCTTTGTGGGATTACTTGTAAAATCTTATCCAGATCCTCCCAAAAAGCTTGTTTAGTCCTTTCATCTAAACCAATTTGCGGTGCATAAACTGAGATGATATTCAGAATTTCTTCTTCAAGCACCAACTTTAGCAAAATAATCCGATCCCCAAATCTTTGCACCTCATTTTTATTTTATAACTATAAATTAATTAAATCATTTACTATTTAATATTAATTAACTAAAAATTTTAGCTTACTTTATTTCTGGTGGGCCCACGTGGACCGACCAGGGAGAGTTAAGAGATGACCCCGGTCAGCTCTTCTCCCCAGGAGTAGCCTCTGTCAGCCTTAGCCTATGGCCCGAGTATCTTCATTTTTCTCTAATTGATGTAGTCATCGATTCAGATTGATCCGTTCTTCATTTTTCATCCTCGATTATCCCTCTATCACGTGGGTGTGATTTTTCGTTCAGAAGAACTTTGCATCACCCATGCCACCTCGATCTTCCAGCTGCTCCACTCGCCTGTACAAAACCTCCCTCTCCTCTATTTTTCAAATTTGAATCCCCTTCTTCCCATTTCTCCCCTTCTGAGTGTGTGATTGGGCTCGAGCGAGGTGACATCTCACTCGCCCAGCTGTTTGGCGAGTGGAGGAGTGAGGAAGAAGCCGGTTCCACCATCTTTGGTGGTGCGATGTCGTCGAGGTACCTTCTCCTTGGCTTCATCCAAGTAAGGTTTCTTTTCTTGCCTATTAGCTTTGGTTCAACATTTCATTCCTGTGTTATTTTGGTGTTTGATCCACTACATTAGCGCAGCTTATCTCTTTCATAGTTCGCTGGAGCTTAACTCCAGCAAACACCTCCATCGTGCCATACCCTTGTTTCTGACTTTCCTCTCGCCACCACCTCATTTACCAATGCTTCTCCTGCATCCTGGCGCATCCCATCCACCTTGCTGCCTTCTAGAGCAAGCCACCGGATCTTCACCTCCTTCACTCATCGGAGGTCCACCGCCACACCCCAATATGATTACATTCCATCCGCTAACGGGTCGAGGCACTTTTCCCTTGACCTAGTTTTCTTCCTTTGCATGTCGTGAAGCTCTAGAGCCAGCTGAAGACGATTTTGAAGTTGGGGAAGCTACCCATGTCGCCAGACCTTCCCTGATGATGAATCTCGTATTCATCATGCTAAAATTGGTTTATTAGGCTCTGTTCCCCAAAAACCATATGCATTTAATAATTAATATCGCCTCATTAGCATTCATACATGTGTAAATAATATTTGCATTTCATCATGCATAATTGCATAATGTTTAAATTGGCCTAAAAAGCTGCTAACTTCCCATATTTTTAATTAATTCATCCTAACTCCAATTGACCCCAAATTACCTCCATTGAGTAGATTTCACTAATAAGAAATAACAAAAAATACAAAAAAAATTATTAACTCAAACAAGTGTCAAATAATCCCAAAGTGTAAATTCACATCTGATGGAATAAAATGCACATATTTCCCTCATACAGTGTTTGATTTTGGTCTACTCACTTTTAAAGTACTCCATTTCTAAATACCTTCAGAACAAGACTAATTTCGTAAAATTCAGAGCTCATATGTGAAAGTTGGGTTTTGGGTCTCTTTTGTGCATTTTAACTTTTTTCTATTTTTGACTTGAGTTTTTATGTACATATTTAACCTTTTTAATTTTATTTCTTCTTCATTTGTGTTCTCTGATGAAAGTTTTATTAAAAGATACAAAAATCCAAATCTAGATCAAGACTAAATTAAAAGAAACTGACTGAGTCCAAGTGGGTGTTATGAGTATGTACAAAAGCCTCGTATTTCATACTCCTATTTTATTTTCCTATTTTCTTATTTAATAAAATAAAAAAATAGATTATGTTCAATTAATTTTATTGTATTTTATCATATTTTTATATAATTTTTATCCCTTTTAAAACCATCAAAAAATTGCAAAATCCCAAAAGTTGGTTTTCTATGCACTTGAAGACCACCAAAAATATCACCGTGTATGGATGACTTCTTTTGCTCCAGGGTCGTTCATGAAAGTTGTAGATCTCGTCGAGACGAACAACCTTTGTGAAGGAAATTTTCTGATTCGAGGTATCCTTCTATTTCTTTTCTATTTTTCTTTCTCTTTATTTTTTGAAAATTTTTTGGGGTGACATGTGGCAGCCCCTGGCCGTGCCACGTGGCACCCCACATCACCCCACTCGTCTCTTCCCTCTCCTCCCGGGGTCACGTGCCCAGTACGTGACCCTTCTCTTCTCCCCTTCCATCCGTTGACCCCACTCCTCTCCCTTGCAACGTCTCCGCCTCCCTCTCCCATAACCTCCAGCACTACCTGCATGTAACGCCCCCACCCGAGCCCTTCCTCCTCGACCGTTCTCCCTCGTCATAACTGGCCTCTCCTCCTTCCCATAACGCCCTCTGCGCCTCCCTATAAACTCTATTGCATGCCACCCTAGGAGCCCCATCTGCTACAGGAGGGAGGGAAACCACCAGCTTCTCGAGCGCCCTGGTGACAATGGCGGCGCCCGATAGACGACGACAACGACAGGTCTTCCTCGAGCACGATCCAAGGTGGGACGATCCTCCTTGCTGAAACCGATCCCTGCTTACGACTACTTAGCTTCTCGACATCTTCTCACTGTGTCGATTGAGGCCCCGATTTGAGTGAGAATCGACTCCTCTCCATGCGATCCGTCTACTTCAATCCACTTCCAGCTCCTCCACCGTCGTCAGCTCACCCTCGAGCCACAGCCGTAATAGCGTCCCCCACGCTCTCCATTTCATGCCCCCATCCATCAACATCAACCGTGCACCGCCTCAGCCAGAGCATCCTCTTGTCGTGCTGACTCCATCACCATCTCCACCTCCAACGCATCTCCGTCACCGCATCTGCTCCCCCACGCAGTTGCTCTCCCCTTCAGCCACCCGCCGAGTCCGCATCGTCGCCTCGCACGGCTTCTCCAGCGACAGGTGACCTGCCACCCTTCCCCTCACCTAAAGAAGTGCCTCAGCACCCCGCGGAGACCGCGCTTCAGCCACAGACATCTGCCTATGACTGACCTCCGTAGCTCCTGCGAGAGGTCATTCATGGTACAATCACCCACTTAGTCGATCGCCAGCATAACCCCACGGTCGCCCGCTCCTCCACATCTGCAACCCCCCGTCACCACTGCCCATCATTGGATTGGGGATCCAACAGTTGGAAAGCAGCCACGTGTCCCCCCCACCCCCCAAGCCTCGGCCCCAGCCTTGAGGCCCGGGCCTCCCGGACCTCTACTTGTCGCCACCTAGGCTCGGGTCGACCGAGCCTCAGCTTCCGCGTCGAGCCTCCCACGCACATGCTTTGCACGTACGTTGGAGGAGAAACTGCAAATCCCTCCCCCAGTTTCAGAATAATAGTACAGAGGACCTGCCTGTTCGCTGACGTCAGTGTCACGTGCCGCCTACGTGACACATTGGGAATTTTGCATAGAGGCCCTTTGTTATTTTATTATTTTCAGAAATATCCCGGCTATGGGTAAATTGCATAAGACTTCAGTCGAATATCCAAAATTTCATATAAGTCCATCAGGTGCAATTTTGAGAAGAAAATAATTATTTTTATTGCATTTCAGTTCCTTACATTTCAATTTAGCATATCTTTTGCATCCGAACTCTAATTTTAGCATATAATATGTCGTTTTGAAGCTTATTCCATGATCTTTTATATTATATAACTTGTGGACAGATTTGTTGCTATTTTGTGATGACTATTCTTTGAACCTCTTAATTTATGTAAGCTTGATTATTGAAATATGTATGCTACTTTATTGAGAAAAGTTGATCTTAACTGCAAGGATCCATTTGAGCAGATTTAATTTTATTTAGTCATGTGACATTATTGATTCAATTTTTGAGGATCAAATCACAGGAATTTAAGGGATATATAATCTTCTTGAAAATTCTCATCGATCTACTTTGTAGGAGTTTAAATTTGATCTATTAATCTTCTCTCCTGCAGTTTGGGGATTCAAATTGACTACGTATCTTATCAATTTCTTTTCGATCTGTGACTAACTTTGAGGAGTTCTTGATCATACTAATTGAGGTTTAAAATAGTATAAAATCACATATCCTTTGCTGATTTATTCTCTCTGTTATTTTTCGCATTGCATCATCATATTTTCCATTTTATTTTTTGACAATGAAATTAATTAGCAATTAATTAAATATTTAATTTAATTTAAAACCTCACAACTAAAAATCATCATTCCATGTGTTCGACCTTGGTGGAATTGCCAAGTAGAAAATTATACTCCACAACATTCAAAGATTGTGATTTTTGACGAACCGAATTTGCCTCCTATACTACGACAATTCTCAATTATTAAAGAGGCGATTTTCATGTTCATCAATTGGCATCGTTGCCAGGGAACGGTGTATTTTTAGCGTTTTAAATTATTTTTTGTAATTAATTTTTGTGAAATTAATTTTTGTGCCATCTTTTTTCTTTTGCATTTTATTTTTTGCATTTCATTTTGCATTTCTCTCTCACTTCTGATACTAACCGCAATTTCCCTCTTCGCAGATTACTCGGAGCGAATTTTTGGGATATAAATCAAGGATCTACAAGGATAAAGATTGAATCTTAATTTTGTGAGAGAGAAGCTTTGTCTAGATTTAATTTTTTTCATCGCTCATAGGCTTCATCTCTCTTTGAAGCCTATTAAATTATAATATTCAGGACTGAACTTCTCTGCGATGTGTTGGGTATGTTTCAATCCCTTATGTGTGATTGGGATCCGACTTGAGTGGTGTAGGAATTAGGCATATATATGCTTGCTTGTTTATCATTGATTGTGCTCATAATTCTTAGGCCACACTTTCACTAATTATACGCACTAGTAGATCGTTCAATTTAGTCAAATTTTTAAATCAATTATTTCCCACTAATAGAACTATCTACTAAGAGAGATTTCATCTGTGCATATCATTTAGTGTAATTTTAATTCCTTGTATTGCATCCCGCAGGAAGAATGCGAGGAATCACTGTAAGTTATTTCCTTAAGCATGCATCATTGATTTACACTTGCATTGGCTTTTTCGAGTCTCCCTCCTCAGTTTTACCACTTAGAAATTAAAGGAATTGGAACTACTTGTTTGGCGTGAACTTTTGTGCTCACATAATACTTCAATGATAACCTAATCTAAAATCGGGACTGCTAATCAAGGCGACTGTAAATAAAACTTACATAAAATTAACCCTTGTGTCTGGTGGAGATTAACCCACTCATTGTTTGTAAGGACCAGATAGCACACTTAGGACAGAGCCAAAAATCAAAATTTTTTACTCAGAATATTGTTTTTAGAAACAACTAGCTACTTCTCAGTGAGGGTTTCAGGTAGCCGTTTTACGGTCCGACTTCCCTTAGTAATGTGGGTGGTTTAGAGGACACCATGAAAGCCTCCATCCTCAAGTAACACGGGTAGCTATCTAACGGTTCGTACTTGCACCCATACTGGCTGAAACCATACTGGCTGAAAGTATATACAACTAGTTGTATGAACTTGGGACAGTCTTTGTGAAATATTTCGGCACCTAACAGCTCCGCTTAATTTTCAAGATGGCTTTATCACAAAAAATATAAGTGAAAAGATAAGTTGTTGAGCCCTAACGTGCCTTCACCAGTGTTGAGTGGGTGAATCTACGTGTTTGTTTTGTGTTTGACTTGTGTGCATCAAAGACATTGCAATTGAAAGCAAATCGTGGTTCGCAAATCATTCCATATCTCTCTTGAGAAGATGTCAGCACAGTGGTCTTCTTTCCCGATCTCCACAACCATGTCCCGATATCCTTCTCCTCACACTTCCCAGGAGAACTTGCTCTTCAAATCAGGTCCCCCTCAACCATCATTCACATACATCCCACCCTATGACCACACTTCTTCATGCAATAGACTTCTCTCACATTTTGACAATCTTATGGACATGAAAGAATGTGCAGAATTAAGGATGAATGACAGAGTAACCGATATTGGCAGTAAAATACGATTTCTAGTTACTATGTTCTCACAGCCTCTTGAACCATCCCCTACTCAGGTTGACTATCCTCCTGAGTACAATAAATTTTCCTTTGACAATCCACGAGAAAACTAGAGTTAAGGAAATGTGACTCATGATCGGACCATTAAGACTTTGAATAATCAATACTCTACTCGAGGTTACATGACAGAATCATGATATATGGAGAATGATTATTCAATCACAAGTCATGAGATGCTTGAGGATGAGACTGCTCGGATCAATCATAGAGCAAACACTTTGACTGAGAAAATATATGATCTCATCCAGTCTATGCAGAATCCATAAGAAGTGAGATCACCCCCAAGCGAACCACATAATACCAAACAAATTTAAAAAATAGAAAATTGAAAAAAAATGGACAATTCTGAAATGGAAGCCTTTTGCAAGAGCATGATCTTAGAGCTTCCATTGATCAAGGCCATAGAATATGTGCCCGATCTTAAGAGATTTGTGAAGTGTCGACTAAACCCAAAAAAGCATGCAAGAAACATTCAAGGACTGAATATCATGTCGTATCTATGGCCAGCTCTTTGGTTTTGAATCACAAAATCAAAAGCCGTAAAGTCAAGCAGTTGACTCAGACCACATGTGAAATTGAGGATACCTTACTCACTCATGTTTGGTTAGACGACGACTCTACTTTAAACATCCTCCCAAAGTCCATCTTTAATCAACTCAAACTCGGACAACTCAAAAAAGACTAGGGTGATCGTTCAATTACCCGATCGATCTACCAAAAGATTGCAGGGGATCGTTTCTGTCGTCATAAATTTCCAAGGTGAAGAATATAAAGTGCACTTTATTGTCCTTGGCATTGAGCAACCTGGAAGGTTGTTTGAGTCTTCTATCATTTTAGGAAAGCCAATCTTAGCCTCCGCTAAGGCGATTGTAGAATGTGAGACTCAGGAAATCAAATTCCCGAACTCGAACCACAATGAACAAACCCTCAACGATATGATCTGCTCTGAGGAAACCTGACTTGAGACTGACAGTTGTGATCAGGAGACAAACGCTTCACATGATCAGACCTCTCCTCATAAAATACAGACACAAACCCTAGGAGAGTCACCTAAGAGATCGACTGTTAAGTTGTATTTGGATTCTCATCACCCTAACATTGCTCCTAGGAGGAATCAAGATTTTGGAGCTTATGAAGAATTGGACCGTATTTCTAAGGAACGTCACGATTATTTAAGTGGTCCAATTTTCGAGTTGGTAGTAATTCACGAGATACTTGAACCATACAAGGAACCGACTCAGGAAACCTCTGATGAGTTGACATCAACATCCCCAGCCAACAATCACAAAGCCACCAGGAATATGCTCCCTCGCCTGAAGACGTGTATGACCCTACAAGAATTGGTTGACTTTCACGGGGATTCATCTGATGAGGAATTCATAAATTCCACACTGGTTACTCAAGATAGGGAGATGAAGACTGTCCATCTTCCTCCCAATGCTTCTCATGGAAACAAACCGACCAAGAAAGTCACTTTTGACCTTAATTACTAGGTGATTTCTGAAGAGTCCTCTTCCGGTCCTGAAGTGGTTCATCAGGTAAGTGCAATAAGTACAGCTCTGATCCAAGGGCACTTACCTCTGGTTGACAATAATTGGATATCTTCTACGTACAACTTCTATTCTTCTAAGGATGACTCTGATGATGGTTGGTCTTCTTCATCCGCCCCATCTTCACTTCCCTCCACATCTCCACACTATCTCCCACCACACTCTCGCAAGAAGGTCCGTCGCAAACCTCCTTGACCTTGTACATCTGTAATCTACCCGAGTCCCCCCTTGTAATTATTCGATCATACTTAGGCTAACCTGAGCCTAAGTATAGGGGGGATTGTATATACATCACTTCTATTCTTTCCCCCCCACCCTCGATTACCTCATTTCATGCTTTTCTACTATGCTTAGTCCCTCAAAAGTCTAAGTATAGGATGGTATGTCGACTTCTTTTCCTTTGTTGCTCATCTATACTTAGTACGAGCTATGTCTACATTTCACTTTGTGCCATAAGGACATAGCACATGCTAAGTATTAGGTGTGTGTTGTAAATATTCTACTTACGTTATCCATAGCTCGTACTTTAATAGTTTTCATCTAACATCAGGGATGGGTACAAGTCATGTATATTATGTATATTATGCTTTTTTTAATAAATAATACATGGTTTTCAAAAAAACAAAAAAACATAAACTTTTTAAAAAAAATCCACTCATGGTCTTTCATTTCATCAAGCATCTCATGCATCCATGCATTCCTTGGTTGATATATTCCTAAGACATTCACTATCACTCAAGACTTGAGGATTTTGAGCATACTTTATTTCTAATATCTTGAGAGTCTAGGTTAGCTAGCCTTAGTCATTAGGGTTTTTGAAACTTAATAATCCACACTTCCCTAGTTTGAAAGATTTGAGCGCTATATTGCACTCTTCATCTCTACCTTCTAAAAGAACATGATCAGCACATCACTTTTACAATTGCATGATTGATGAGATGAGTTGAGTTATCACTTGAGGAACTAGGAGTGGAGATTTGAGTCTAGACCCAATCTGATGATGCTCGAGGATGGGATAAAGTTAATGAAGGCTTCAAGAAACCTGAGTGTTAGCAAACCCTAGCCAGTATGTGAACAAGTTCGCATGCTATCTTTGATAGTTACCTATGTGCCAGGGTGTGATGAAACATAATAAATTGTTGATCAATGTGCACCAACTTTTGGTAAAAAGCAGTGGAGCTAGCCAAAAAGAAAAGAAAGAAGTATTCAAGAAAAAGCTCTATCATTACAGCCAAAATTCAAAAGAGCTCCCACCATATGGCTAGAGCTCCCAACCATTTTTAAAATGTCCATTTGGACCAAACTAGGACCAAGGAGTTGGGCTAGCACCATAAAAGGGCTCTGCATCATATAGTGATACAAGTCTAGGTGTCAAAGGTATCTTAGATACTCAAAAGAGACTCACCCTGGTGTACTCCCAGGAAAACAAGTGCAGACTACTCCGAATTCTCTTGATGAACACATTTATCAACAAATTAAAAATATACATGTGTTGAGTAATAAAACACTCGAGAGGCCCCTTGTTTCAATGTAAGGGAGAGAAAAATAAACACGATCATATGCCCTCCATCATCTGGCCGTCCATCTGCATTTCAAGTCTGACAAACTAATGAGATGGTGGATTGAATACAAGAACCGACTTATTCCCTAGTGTTGAGGTTAGGTCTAGAGGAGAGTCTCTTGGACTAGAACTTTGGGTGATGTCTCGACTCGACTCTCATGAATGCAGTACGCTAAAAGTCATATCCTTTTATATATTATGTACAATAGGGAATCTGGTAAATATAGAAGTTGGATTCCTTGTTATTAAAGTATTATTGGACTCAGAATTTTAGGATCACTCAAATTAAGGATCTTCGATGAATTGAGCCTTGAAAATTCACATGTATAGTCAGGGATGTATACAACTAAGTCATTCATTCATTGATGCTTGGGACAAGAATGGTTTAAGTGTAGGGGTATGATGAATCTCGTATTCATCATGCTAAAATTGATTAATTAGACTATGTTCCCCACAATCCATATGCATTTAATAATTAATATCGCATCATTAGCATTCATATATGTGTAAATAATATTTGCATTTCATCATGCATAATTGCATAATGTGTAAATTGGCCTAAAAAACTGCTAACTTCCCATATTTTTAGTTAATTCATCCTAACTCCAATTGATCCAAATCACCTCTATTATGTAGCTTTCACTAGAAGAAAAAATACAAAAAATTACTAACTCAAATAAATGTCAAATAATCCCAAAATCTAATTTCACGTCTGCCGGACTAAAACATGCATATCTCCCTCATACAGTGTTCGATTTTAATCTACTCACTTTTAAAGTACTCCATTTTCAAATACCTTCATAACAAGACCAATTTCATAAAATTTGAAGCTCATATGTGAAAGTTGGGTTTTGGGCCTCTTTTGCGCATTTTAACTTTTTCTATTTTTGACTTGAGTTTTTTTATGTACATAATTAACCCTTTTAATTTTATTACTTCTCCATTTGTGTTCTTTGATGAAAGTTTTATTAAAAGGCATAAAAATCCACAAGATTAAAATCAAAGAAACTGAGTGAGTCCAAGTGTGCATTATGAGTTTGTACAAAAGTCTCGTATTTCATACTCCTATTTTATTTCCTAATTTCTTATTTATTAAAAATCAAAAAATTAGATTAGTATTTAATTAATTTTCTTATATTTTATTGTGTTTTTCTATAATTTTTATTCTTTTTAAAATCATAAAAAAATTTGCAAAATCCCAAAAGTCGATTTTCTATGCACTTAAAGACCACCAAAAATATCACTTTGTACAGATGACCTCTTTTGCTCTAGAGTCCTTCATAAAAGTTGTAGATCTCGTTGAGACAAACAGCTTTCGTGCAGGAAATTTTTCGATCCGAGGTCTACTTCTATATCTTTTCTATTTTTCTTTCTCTTTATTTTTTGAAATTTTTTTGGGGTGACACGTGGCAGCCCCTGGGCATGCCACATGGCACCCCAACCTCACCCCACTCATCTCTTGTCTCTCCTCCCTTGGTCACATGCCCAGCACGTGACCCCTCTCTTCTCCCCTTTCAGCCGTTGACCCCACTCCTCTCCTCTGCAGCGTCTCCGCCTCCCTCTCCCATAACCTCCAGCACTACCTGCATGTAACGCCCCTACCCAAGCCCCTCCTCCTCGACCGTTCTCCCTCGTCGTAACTGGCCTCTCCTCCTTCCCATAACGCCCTCCGTGCCTCCCTATAAAACATTATCGCATGCCACCCCAGGAGCCCTGTCCGCTACAGGAGAGAGGGCAACCACCAGCTTCTCGAGTGCCCCGGTGACAGCAACGGTGCCCGATAGACAGCGGCAACGATAGGTGTTCTTCAAGCACGATCCAAGGTGGGGCGTTCCTCCTTGCTGTAGTCGAGCCCTTCTTACAGCTGCTTGGCTTCTCGACATCTTCTCGTCGTGTCGATTGAGGCCCCGACTAGAGTGAGAGTCGATTCCTCCTACCTCCAGGCGATCCGCCCACTTCAATCCACTTCCAGCTCCTCCACCGCCGTCAGCTCCCCTCAAGCCACGGCCGTAGCAGCGTCCCCCACGCTCTCCATTTCACGCCCCCATCCATCAACATCAGTCGTGCACCGCCTCAGCCAGAGCATCCTCTCGTCACGCCGACTCCATCAATATCTCCACCTCCAATGCATCTCCGTCACCGAATCTGCGCCCCCACGCAGTTGCTCGCCCCTTTAGCCGCCCGCTGAGTCCGTGTCGTCTCCTCGCACGACTGCTCTAGCGACAGGTGACCCGCCACTCTTCCCTCGCCTGGAGCATCACCTCAACACCCCTCGGATACCGCTCTTCAGCCACAGATGTCTGCTTGCGACTGACCTTCGCAGCTCCTGCGAGAGGCCATTCATGGCACAGTCACCCACTTCGTTGATTGCCTGCACATCACTGTAGTCGCCCGCTCCTCCACCTCCGCAGCCCCCCGTCACCACTACCCGCCATTGGATTGGGGGATCCAACGGGTGGAAAGTATCATCGAGGCTCGAGCCTCCCAGACCTCTACTTGCTGCCACCTAGGCTCGGGTCGTCCGAGCCTCAGCTTCCGCCGAGCCTCCTACGCACGTGCTTTACACGTGCGTTGGAGGAGAAATTGCAAATCCCTCCCCCATTTCTAGAATAATAATATAGAGGACCTGCTTGTTCACTGACGTCAGCATCATGTGCAGCGCACGTGATGCGCTAGGAATTTTGCGTAGAGGCCCTCCGTTATTTTATTATTTCCAAAAATACCCCCGCCATGGGTACCTTGTAGAAGACTTCAATTAAATATCTAAAATTATAGATAAATCCATCAGGGACCATTTTGAGAAGAAAATGATTATTTTTATTGCATTTCAGTCTCTAGCATTTCAATTTAGCATATCTTTTGCATCCGAATTCTGATTTTAGCATATAATATGTTGTTTTGAAGCTTATTCCATGATCTTTCATATTATATAACTTGTGGACAGATCTGATGCTATTTTTTGATGATTATTATTTGAACCTCTTAATTTGTGCAAGTTTGATTATTAATATATGTATGATAATTTATTGAGAAAAGTTGATCTTAACTGCAGGGACCCATTTGAGGAGATTTAATTTGATTTAGTTATGTGACATTATTGATTCAATCTTTGAGGATCAAATCACATGAATTTAGGGGATATATAATCTTCTTGAAAATTCTCATCGATCTACTTTGCAGGAGTTTAAATTTGATCTATTAATCTTCTCTCCTGTAGTTTGGGGATTCAAATTGACTACGTATCTTATCAATTTCTTTTGGATCTGTGATTAACTTTGAAGAGTTCTTGATCATACTAATTGAGGTTTAAAATAGTATAAAATCACATATCCTGTGCTGATTTATTATCTCTGTTATTTTTCGCATTGCATCATCATATTTTCCATTTTATTTTTTGATAATGAAATTAATTAGCAATTAATTAAGTATTTAATTTAATTTAAAACCTCACAACTAAAAATCACCATTCCTTGTGTTCGACCTTGGTGGACTTGCCAAGTAGAAAAATATACTCCACAACATTCAAAGATTGTGGTTTTTGACGAACTGAATTTGCCTCCTATACTATGACAATTCTCAATTATTAAAGAGGTGATTTTCACGTTCATCACCTGACCTTTGAGGGTTGCCCTGGTGAACCTCGGAGCATTTTGACGCCTCCAGCCGACAAAGGATCCCTCCAGGAGCGTTTGGGCCGATTTGCAACAGCATAGGAAGTCGGAGGAGGGAGACCTCACTGGAAGAAGTTCGCCTCAGTGGGGATTCTTCCCTGTTCTTCCACATCCTCTCTCCGACATCCGATCCAAGAGGAGTGCCAGAATGCACAACTGCCATTTGATCTGCAGCGTATCAACCGTCAGATCATTAAGCAATATTTAAACGTGGATGTGGCTTCTGAAGCATCATCGTGCGTTGTGGTAGCGACACGTGGCAAGTGGGAGCATCTGAACCATCCCCTCGTGCGTAGTAGGGGGTATTTTGCACTTTCCACCCCCTTATTTTTGTATTCTAATATTGATTGTATAAACTTTCATCTGTTGTTCGATAATTTAGTAATATTTGCAAGGAACTCCCTATCTTTTATTGTATTTGCCATTGGGTCCATGTCAGGTCACTTCACATGTCATCCCATGTGCAATGGCCATTTTACAGAGATACCCTTGCGGTATTTGTATTTTATTTTAGTCTAGTAAATTATAAAATCATTATATATATTTTGCTATTTTGCAGAAAGGACCTTGCGCTTAATTTTAATTACATTAGTGACCTTTCTAGTGTATGTATCTTTATTGAGGTTTTCTATTTATTAAAAATATCATCCGTGCTCCAAAAAATCTCAAAAAATAAGATTAAGTGCTCGCTAACATCTAGATTCACGCTAATTTTTTTATTTTTTTCATTTTAGGCACTTTCAATATTTATTAAAAATCAAAAAATCATATTTTATTCTTGTTTGACTTATAAAATACAAAAAAATATTGAAAAACTCCCAATATATATATATATATTGTTGGTCTATTTATTTCCCAACTCTAGAACCAAAAATCCTTAAAAATAGAACAAGAAAAAGCATAAAATTAAAAAGATTCAAAATCTAGTAAAAATATATAAAATTCCCAAAAACTCCAAAAATATTCATTTCTATTTTATAATTTTCTTTATACTATTATTTATCTATTAAAATGGATTTGGAAAATTTTAGGCACTTTTTGTTATTTTTAGTCTCCAAATCAATTCGACTTATTTATTTAATCCTTGATTTGGGATTTTTTTACTTCAAAAATACCTAAAAACAGAAAAATTAAGTAAAAAATCATTAAAATAGTAAAATTATTTAAAACCTAAAACATTTTATTACATGTATTTTATTTATTTATAATTGTATATATAAGTATATTACTCTATATTTATATATAGCGTTATGTATTCTTATATTACTTTTAGAAATAAAAAGAAATTAACAAATATAAAATATAAAAAGAAAATTAAAATTATTGAATTAAAAACAATTATATATATATATTAAAATTTAAAAAATATAAAATCAAAACCCACACAAAAATACATAGGCAAGAGGAACACAAATTTTGGATCTCATTTCCCCCATCTACTGTTTGCTCCCTGTGTTCGACACTCTACACATACTTACACCTATACACACATTTGTAGAGTTATGGGAAATCTGAACTCCGCATTTATTTTTCTTTCCATTGCTATATCTTTTGTGGATTAATTGTTGAAATTATTAGGGTTTCGTGAGAGGTCGCTTCGACGACTGTTGATCCGCCTTGTGGATTGACAAGACCTCCGCAAAATCCTAGTTTTCACTCACCTTCCTTTGTGACAGAACCTCATGATGCTACCCACTTCTCCCATTTCTCATGCCTCCACCTCTCTTCCATTCCTCTTGAGACCTCCACCATACTCTAGCCTCTTCATCCTTGACCCTCTCCCACTACCGAATCTTCACCTACCACCTTCGATCCACTCGCCATCACCTCGCCTTTTTGGCTAGAGACCACCCTTATAAGTAGATCCCTCTTGCTACCTTTTGCTTTTTGATATCGCTTCATCTATTGTAAAACCATTTGGACACCTTCAACGAGTCCCTGGCGAATCCCTGGTGACAACAGGAAGAACTCCGGCTCTTTGTGGAGTGGATAAGGTGGCGGAGGCTCAGATCCAGGTTCACCGGACCGTCCCTCTGGCGAGCTTCATCTGCTCCGATCTCCAGAGCTCATTGAGCTGCTAGGTACATTTCTACTTCTTGCATTTAATTACCTTAGCATAGATTAGGTTTTAATTATGTCTGTTAGTCTCCCATTTCACATAATTTTGAAAATTAAAATTATTGTAGCCTTTAGCTTTGCCACCAAATACATTGTAACACTCGACTGTTTTGACCCTCTATTAGCTCCATTACCTTACCCTCACTCTTCTCCATGAAATCCCTCTATTTCCCTCTCGATTCCTATATGAAATAGAGTCATCGAAGATCCCTCTGCCACCTTCGTTGGAGTTCCTATCTCCCCATTCACCCTATGCTTTTGCAGCTTCGTAGAGGGTTGAGGAGATAACCTTTGACCCCCTTAACATAGTGGTGAAGGTCCACGATCATCAAGTCCACCTGGAACTCCAGGTCAACCAACCTCCAGGTCTCTTCCAGTAAGCCCCAGACTTCTTGAAAGTGCCTACAAAATGCGATATGCTCCCGGGAAGCCAAGAAGCTGATCAGACTTGAAGGAGGAGGCCAGACGGAGGAAGTACAGAAGATCCAAGCTCGATGGAGCTTTATTAGTCAGGTGTTCTTTGTGAACCCTCGAGAACCGTCAGACGAAAGCTTCGATCCAAATCTAATCTAGGCCATTGAATCCAAGGTGAACCATCGTCCCCAACGATCGTCCATATTGCCACGTGGAAGACCCAAGGCCTTCTGATGGCACGCGATTAAAGGGGTAAGTTTATTAGTAACCCCTAGCTTTTTGTGTTTTTAATATTTGGTCCTGTGAATATTTTAGTATGTTATAAATTTTGTGTAAAAGTTGCAATTGGACCCTTGAGCTTCTTATATATTGCATTTAGGTCAAGTGTCACGTCGACTCACATGGCAACCCACGTGAGTTGGCCATTTTGCATCCAGATCCCTTCAGGTTCGGATATTTAGATTTTGTACTAAATTTGTATTAAGCATTCAAAATTTTGGGATATTTTGTCAGAAAAATTTTTTATACCCCTGCTAGTTCTGTATAATTATTTTTGTGCATTTCTTTTTGGAATAAATAGCTATCTTGCTCATAAATTGTGCAAAATTACTGAATGGGCTTTGAATGATGCTTATTCACATTGCCACTTTTTTATCATTTCATTGTATTTTTAATTTACTAAAAATCATATTGGTGTTATTTATTCCCTATTTAGAGATGAAAAAATACAAAAATTAGAAAAGCACTTTCGAAAATTCCAAAAACATTATGTATAGTATATTATTATATAATATAGTTACAGACCAAAAATCAAAAAAATATCAAAAGAAACCCTAAAAATTGCAAACCCTCTCTAACCCTAAAAAATTTAGAAAATATTTTCAAAATACAAAAAATAGTTTTCTGTTTTACATTTTTATATATACTTATTACTACTTATTAAAATAGTTTTAAGGAATTTGATCTATCTACCTATTTTTAAGACCTTAAGACATCCACTCTATTAATTACTTCCTATTTTGGAGTATTTTAGATTTTAAAAATACCTAAAATTAGCAAAAAATCAGGAAATTTACAAAAAATAGAGAAAATAGAAAATGGATAAAAAAACAGTTTATTTTATAATTTTTGAATAATTTGCTATATTTATAAACAAAAAAACATAAATGATGTGCGTACATTTATATATACTTATCAATATAGTTATTATTATTATAAATACCTTAAATATATTTTAAATCTGTTAAAAAAATAAAAAAAGATTATTCTTATTTATATTCTCTGGTTTTATATATTTATTATATATTGTATTTTACCTATTACATTATATAAGTGATATAGATAAATATACTTTATTCTATATTTAAAAAAGAAAAAACAATTAAAAATCAAAAATACAAAAGAAAATAAAATTTATAAATTTAATATATATATATATATAATTAAAAATCATAAAAAAATTAAATATCATTAAAACCCCACAAAACTCCAAAGCCCTAAAAGTACACAAAAAATAGTTGCTATTTCTTCTTGTATACAATAATTATTTGCATATCCCCCGTAGTTCTCTACAGTTCGACACCCAGAATACTTATACACTATACACTTTTTCCTATGTTGATAATAAATTTTGACCTGCTCTATATTTCATTATTTGACTAAATTGTGAGTTTAATGTTGATTTAGTCAACGTTCGTGAGCGGTCGCCTTAGTGACATTGTAGGTCCCGCCTTGTGTGGACCACTTTCATGACCACCTCTGAATTGTCACTTGATCAAATATATAATAAATAAATATAGAAATATTGGAAAAATATACATGAACGGTCCTTTTTATTTTTATATTTTTTTAAATATATATGTATTTATAATTAATAATAGTAATAATAATATGTATATGAGAAATATATAGTATATATAATATATGGGTTCAATGGGGCTGCCCCCGCCCTTATTTTCTAATTTTTTTTATTTTCTTTCAAAAATAAAGCCATGTCTTTTCATCATTATATCCCTCTAATATGTCTTTCCAATTTCGTCATAAATAGAGACTCTTATGCCCTTCATCTAGAACAGGTCGATTACAGCAATTCTAAGACTGTTAAAATTACATGTTCTATATGGAAGGCATAGGAGACATTGTTTTGGACGAACTTAGAATGATACATTAGAGGGATATAGTGATGGAAATACATGTCTTTATTTTTTAAAAAATAGAAAAAAATGCCGAAAAATGGGGATGGGGTAGTCCCATTTTTTTCATAATATATATATATAAGGTTTTATTTTTTTAATATAGATATATATAATCAAAATTCATAAAATAAATTGTTTTTAAGTTTTTAACATTTTTCTCTATTTTTGTGATTTCATATATAATTTTTTCTACTTTTTAGGTATTTTTAAACTATTTTAATATACAGAACAATAATTATAATAAATCAGTCGATTTTTTGGGTTTTAAAAATAGATAATATATCCAAAAATTTCCAAAACTATTTTTAATCATATAATATATATAATAAATAAAAAGAAGAAACAGAAAACTTATTTTTGGAATTTATATATTTTTTACTGATTTTTATGAGTTTTTAAGGTTTTAAATTTTTTAGTGTTTTCTTTATATATTTTTGTTATTTTTGATCTAGAGTTATAATATATAGTAAATTATACTATCTATATTTTGGAATCTTTAAAGTCTACTTTATAGTTTTTTTGTATTTTTATATTTAGACAGAGGATAAATAGCTTCTATTCTATTTTTAATAAAGGAAAAATGCAAGTAAATACCAAAATAAAATTAAGACGTGAATGAGAAATATATCAAACACCTACAATACTTTTCCAATATTTAATAAGAATAATATCTATTTAACAAAAATAGAAAAGAAAATAAATAAATATAAGCTTGGAAGGGGTATTTCTGCAATTAAAAATAACATCAAGGTGTTGCGTGCAATTTACCCAAAAGTAAAACACGAACTTTAAATACTACAACATAAATAAACCAAAGTTGAAGGGTCTTGGTTGCAATATTCACAATGCCTCACGTGGTGCTTCACGTGAGGCGCGAGGAATTTTTTGCAAAATCAAAGGCGTACAGGGGGTCCTATGCAAAAAAAAAGAACTTTTTACACATACCCACATATTTACAGGACCAAATTTTAAATACAAAAAGAAGTGAGGATTACTTAAATATTTACTAAATAATGCTTCATTAAGCGCTTCTCCTTGCGCGACATGGATGATCGTGCGACAGAGGAGGACATCATTTCGTTGTTGATACGATGGTTGTGAAATGATCTAGAGCTATGCTTTGATCGGATGGCTTCTAGGGTGTCACGAAGAACACCCCAAGAATAGGAGACCAACGAGCTTCAATCTTCGATTCTATTCACCTCAGACCACCATTCTCCTTGTCGATAATCTCTACTTCCTAGAGGCCTTCCACGTCTACAAGTCTTTTCAAAGAGGTATGGGCCCCATCAGCAGGGGCAAGGAGCTACGAGTTGTCTAGAGCTGTAGGATGAGCTCTGAACCACTTTCCATGTGCTGCTTCACTCTTGTTCGTACACAAAAATGAATAGGAGCTCGAGGCATACTCCCTCGACTCCAATGGAAGTTGCTACATACGGGGGATGATGGGAATGAATGAGCTCAGGCAAGGGGTAGAGGGAGGAGCTTGGGTAAACCTCGATCCTTGCAAGATCTATGGGGAAACACAGAGAATAGATGGAGAAGTCTATGGGGATCGAGGATGGGGTGAGAATGCCTCGAGAAACAGTTGAGGGATGAAGAATTTAGAGCTAAAGTCGAAGCTTCAACCAACCGAAATCTCTAAATTAATCTAAGTTATGGGATAAATGCAAAAATTAAAAGCTAAACTAACTTGCAGGATGAAAATGTGATAAGGAAAACTACTTAGCAGCTCGTACATGGGTGTCCAGGGAGCAAAAGGAATCTTGATTGGTGTAACTCCGGCGAACCTTGGATCATGTCGATTTCCACCCTTGTCCATGCCGACAAGGCCTGGAGCCGCCTGCTGTCACCAAAGGCGAATCACAGGAGAATCCTATTGTGGTTATGAGAGGCTATCGGAGATTGAGGATGGGGTGAAAGGGGCTAGTCGATTGTGTGTTGGAGATGGAGGGTTGGTGGAGGCTAAGGTGTGGGTGAAGGTTAGGGGAAATGGAGGTTCAGAAAGGCGAGGTGCTCGAGGAGGAAGATGGAGTGGAGGGGGCATGGAAAATGGGAGAAGTGGTAATGCCCATGAGTTCTGACATGGGTCATAGGGTGGCAAGGACTGTTGACCAGGTAGTTAACAGTTGATGGTCTCTGGTTGGTCCATGTGGACCAACCAGAAAATAGGTGGAACTAAATCCCTTATTGAATAAATTTTAAATAATAGATGATTTTATTATTTTATATAAAAACAAAAAAAATATTTGTAATTTTATGTAGTATTTTTATGGCTATTTTTATTTATTTTTAGAAGCATATTTATTCAATGTTAACATTTACATGTATATATGTAGGTAAATAAACATGTGTTTAGTGTATTTTATTCGTATTTTTTGTTTAATATTTTATTATTGTATTTACATATTTTATATATTTATAACTTATTATATATCTACATATTTTTATTTTATTTTTAAATTTTATTTATTTACTTAAATAAATATGTATATTATTTTGTAGCTATAGTTTACCTATATATTATAATGCATTATTTATTTTGATGAATTTTTAACATTTTTATTTTATTTTTATTATTTACATCAATTTTGAATAATATTTACAAGTGTAGGAAAATATAAAGAATAAAAAATACAAAGAATAAATATAATGAATATTATATACAAGTATATAGTATAATAGGGACTCAAAAGCCAACTTTTGCATCTGAACTGCATTTTTAATAAAACTACCTTCATTAAATATATAATTTAATTTTATGAACAATAAAGGTGAGTTTGGTCATTTTTGAATCTATATGGAGGGGACACAGGTGTGGAAAGTTTTCTTTGCGCCTTTTTGTTTTGAGTGTCCCATCTGTCCTGTGTATTATTTTTGTGTGAAATAATTTTTTTATTTTTCTTTGTATTTTTATATACACTTATCATGTTAAGGGTTTATTGATTAGAGGTGTAAATATTAAAGATGAAAATACGTCCCAAAAGCATATTTATTGAGTAAAAAGAATTAGGGTTTCGAAGTGTTTTCTGTACAATTAGCCATCGTATCTCCTCCTGCTTTATTCCTTGTCGACCAAGTCATCATGATGATTGGGTTTCAGGGTCTAGGGTCATTCAGTGTCTTTGACACTTCATTCTTTTTCTTTTTCTTTCCTTTATTCTTTTATTTTGGTATTAAATAACAATATTTGTATTGTATTTTCAAGTCAATTATTGAGTGTTATTATGTACAAATTAATGTTATATATGCATATAGTTATGGATTTAAGGCTAAAAGGAATGAATAAAGTGATGAATTGGAGATTCATCTATTGGTGAAAAAGGTTTAGGCCTCATTGTATCATAGTTTGGGATTAGTGATTTATAAAGAAGTCGTCGATGGTGGGATTAGGGCTTAGGTCATCGTTGCATTATGCGATTATGGAAAATCTTGTTTTATTATCTTGATACATTATGAATATCATAATACCATAATTACACCTCTCGATAAAATATCAACTCTTCTTTCAAGGTTTGAAGATGGACAAGTTATGAATAACAAAGCGATGGATGGGTTATCCTCCTTACAAGGGTGGTGCTCTCAATTGGTTAGAGTGGGCATTCCATGACAATCGCGTGAGATTTTAGAAAGTAGTAAATCATGAGAAAATTCCTTGTCCATGCAAGAAGTGCTTCAATGGATGTCTACAAGAAAGGAAAGATATATTCGAGCATGTTATTGTTAATGGACGGTGGGATTTTTATACGAATTGGATAAATCATGTTGAGCATATTATGGAGACCTCATCGTCAATGGATACATAAATTCAGATTGAAAGCAGTTAACATCTCAATCAACCTGACATAGAGCACGATGTCCTTGATCGTCATCTCGATCTTGCCGAATTAATTAATTATAATGGTCAATTCTTCACATTTTTAAAGGACATTAAAGAACCAATAGTGGCTCCAAAAAGAGATGCCTAGACTAAAGTTCCTCTGGGAGTTATTCAAGATAAAGGTGAGACATAGAGTAACTATAGTTTGTATGGATGATATCTTGGATTTGATAAGACAATCACTTGAGGCGGAGGATGGATTCCCCAATAGTACAAGATGTAAAGAAAGAGCTCTGGAAACTAGGACTTAATTCTGAGAAGATTGATGCTTGTCCGAATGGTTGTATCCTTTATAAGGAGGTCTATAAGAATTTGGAAACATGTCTCCATTGTGGTGCCTCCAGGTACAATTGTGAAAAGGTTGATGGTTCGCATATAAAACCAATATCAATTGAAGTATTATGTTACTTCCCATTAATTTTGAGATTGCAAAGACTGTTCATGTCAAGTAGAACATCTAAATGGATAACCTAGCACTAGAAAATTGCTTCCAAGGATTGACAATTGCATCATCCTGTTGATTCACTAGAGTGGAAATCGTTCGATATTAAATCAAAATCGGAAGGCTCTATTATTGAAGGGTATTTGATTGAGGAATGCGTGACCTTTTGTCTCATGTTGTCGATAATGAAGAACAATGAATCAAATGTCTTGAGAGATATGACGCTCCTTACAATGATTTTGATGATCATCACCTCTCTATTTTTGAAATACAAGGTGGAGCATTTAATAAGACAACTCTCTTACCCGTGATCGACTTGGACAGACAGTTGGCACAATTGTATATACTGAAACAAGTGCCAAATGTCGATCCATACACACTAATATTAGGAGCAATGAGACAATTTTCATCGAATGGTTCGGGAAAAGAGCGGAACGTATAATGAAGGTTGAAAATGATACTTGTTGGATATCATATTTTGATGTATTTTTGAGGAGGTCATTCAGTTACACTCACAGACACATCAGGTACATTATAAATGATTATAGATTCAAGTGTTACTCAGAAAACAACACAAAAAAGGAAAATACTATGTCCAAGGTATTTGTTAAATGTAACCTACCATCATGATGCGACAGGTAGTATGGCCAAATCAATGAGATATTTTAGATGAGCTTTCAACATGATCAGTGAATGGTTTTATAAGTGTCATCGGTATGATGTATTTGTAGATATGGGTTGCAAGTTAGATAGAAAGAATGGATACGTAAGCCTTAACAAGAGCGGAACCATTCTTGGTAAAGTAGAACCATTTGTGCTAGCATGTCAAGTGGATCTGGATTTCTATGTACCAAATAATGTGAATATCAGCTGGATAATTCCAATAATGATAACTCCATGAGGATATCGCGGAGAAAGTGAAGAATAAGATGCTGCTGATGAGGAGGTGTATCAAGAATACGTGAAGATCTAGAATCTGGTAATTAACTTGCAACTATTAATGAAGCATTTTTAATTGATTGAAAATTACATGCATTGATGCTTAATTAGTTACTTACTTTTTTATATTACTGCATAATTAAATTACTTATTTTGAAATACCTTGTTATTAATTGTTTCTCTTACATAAATGCATATGGCTTGGACATATTTTTCTAGGCAGAACAAGTTGAAGGACGAGCAGGAGGACATTTGGGTAGTGATTACTCTCAGCTTACTCTTGATTTCCCTGATGAGGCAGAAGGAGATAAAGGCTCTCAGCCTCTTCTTGATACATATCGCTTGTCATCATCAGGTAAAAAAAGTAAATACTTATAAGTGTCCATTGAAATTGCAATAAGTTCTAAATTCTCTCATCTACCAGGTCATAAAAGAAAAGTGAGAGGTTATGGCAAATACCATAAGTTAAGCAAGTTGAAGCCGGGTGAAAGAATAAGGGATGTTGTGATGCCAGATGGACAGGCATTGCGGGAATACAGTGGTCCCTTCTCCAGCAAATTGGGACTCATTGTGAGGATGTATATTCCACTTACTATTCTAAGTAAATCCCCTCAGGATTTTATTTCAAAAAAAATAAAAATTGTGGAAAAAGACAGGAGCATGCTCTTTAATGCTCCGGTGGAGCACACTCATTTAACCCATATATAAAATACAATTTAATTTTTTTTCTTTCCATACAACATATATTTATATCAAGCATTTAATAGCTATTCATTACGCCAATCCAGGTTGTGCGAAATGACTTAATTATTTGAGTTGCATTAGTGGGAGGACATGATACATGTTATAAGAATTTCTTTACTTTAATGAGGCAAATGTATGATAACAAACACACAACATATTTCTCCCCATTCAATATCTATCTAATCAATAACAAACACAATGTATGCAAATGCATAACTAGATTCAGTAAGGTGTGCCTCAATTTAAGGAGCTTTGATAAAAATAACAAACATTGTTCCTCGTTATCTCGCAAAGATCGTGCGAAAAGGTAATCGTACATATTTCAAATATTTGGATTAAAAATAAGGTGGTTACCTAAATTGAGAGAGGTTGAGAAGATAGTGATGAATAAGATATGATAAATCGTGAAGACATGAGAAGGAATGAGAGTGGGTGTTGAAAGAGGAGGGGAATGGTAAATAAGCTTGGAAGGGTGGCTGCTAATGTTCACCTCTCAAGTGCCAAAACGAGAATATTACCATTTTCATGCACAATAATTATTTAATTAATTATTATTAATTTTATAGGTTAAAAAATGTGATATCCATGTACTAAATCTTCATCCACTTACTAAAATCTTATAATTGGGTCATCAAACCAGACTTGGGCCGTTTGTTACACAGTCGAGATTCCTTAACCATCCGAATTCAAGAGTAGTGGGATACCTGTAGAGATAGATATTATTATATGCTATGTACCTTTTCGTAATTTTTTATTTCTCTCTGGACTACTATGTACTTTACCCGTGAGGTCTCTCCCTATATAAGAGAGCCTAGGGTTCCTTTGAATAATAGAACAATCAGTTTTCCCAACATGGTATCAGAGCCCAAGCCTAGGGCTCCCCACCCGCAGCCCTCTCCCCACCCGTCGCCCTCTCTCCTCTTTCTTCTCTTCTCGCCGCCGCCACTTACTCGGATCCCCGCCAACCACCCCGGCGGTCCCTATCCCCGACAACTGCCACCCAGCGGTCTCCAGTCTCACTGCCAACCCCCCCCCCCCCGGCGGTTCCCAGTAACGCCACCAACCCACCGGAGAACCCCAATCCTGCTGCCAGCCCCCCCTGGTGGCCCCCAGTCCAGCCGCCACCCCCCCCGGCGGCCCTAGCCAATTCCCGGTGCTCCAAAGCGTGCCCTAGCCGATCCCCGGCATGCTCGTCGTCGTCTCTTCCTCCAGCTATATGGATTTGAGTGTGTAACGTCTACATACGCACTGGAATCCTATGCAGTCTGTGTAGACATCTATCACTTTGTCTACATACCCTAGTTCTTCTCCAGCAGCGATATGTCAGAATCAAAGGTTGACATGCCCTCCATAGGCGCGTTCAAAGGTCCCGCGCCAATAGTGAAGATGGACGGGTCCAACTATGAGCTCTGGGCGATGCAGTTCATGAGTCTCATGAAGTCGAACAGTAAGAAGCACATTCTTGCCGAGGATGAGCCAGCAGAGAAAACAGGGATATATGCCTCGTGGGAGGTTGATGGTTCGTATGCCAAGGTCTGGTTGTCTGGAACACTGTCGATGGAGATTGCCAATGATGTCCTCCATCAACCCACTGCCAAGGCAATGTGGGATATTCTGGCTGCTACATATTCTCATGTGTGAAATGAGACAAAGATGTTAGAGCTTCAGCATGATATATTCACAATGAGGCAGAACGGCAGACCTCTTCACTCCTTGTACACATCCCTGAGGGGGATGTTTGAGAAGCTATACAGTACCATTCCACTCACAGCGACTCCTGAGCAACAGAAGATATTTCAGAATGCCACCATGGTGGGTGTTCTACTTGCAGCCCTAGATCCTGAGTATGAGGCTGCCCGCTCTCAGATTTTGGCTGATGCAGTTATTCCCCCGATGGAGGATGTTTACAGGAGACTCAGTCGTATATCAGTTCCTTTCAGCTCATCTACTCCACCCCCATCGGTGATGGCAGTATCGCGTGGGAGAGGTGGTCATTCTTCTGGCCGTGGTCATGGACGTGGACCCCAGGGTAGGTGTGGTCATTTTCGTCAGTCGTGTTCATACTATCACCACACAGGCCACTCGGAGGAGACATGCTACTCTAAGCATGGTTTCCCAGCATCGGCATGTGTAGCAGAGCATTCTCAGCCCCAATTGGCATCTACTGTAGATAATCGTTTTGAGGAACTTGTGGCACGTCTGCGTGACATTATGCCACAATCATCTGGTGATTCTTCTGATGGACCTTCAGATATAGATGCTACAGCATCTGCCAGTTCCTCTGTTGCTGCTAGTACCTCAGGTAGTACTACTGCATTTACATCTTCACATGATATCTCTGATTGGATTATCGATTCTGGTGCCACACATCATCTCTGCCGAGATCGAGAGAGACTTGAGTCCTACAAGGACATACCCCATGGTCGCTCGGTACAGATTGCAGATGGTACTCATTCCCCCCTTGTTGGACAGGGGGAGGTCTTTCTATCTTCTACTGTGCATCTGCAGAATGTCCTACATGCTCCTGAGTTCTCGATGAACCTGTTGTCTATTAGTCAGATTACAAAGGATCTGCATTGTCGTGCTATATTTGACCCGCCTTCTCTTATTTTTCAGGACATACTAACGGGCAGGGTGATTGGTTGTGGCTCTGAGCAGAATGGACTATATCGACTGGTCTAAAATTCTTATGCTGGTGTCTCTTCTCATTCTGCTAGACCAGTTTCTCCGTACATTTGGCATCTCCGTTTTGGTCATCTCCCGCTCCAGAAAATGCGAAATCTTCTGCCTCAGATCTCTCCCAGTTCTACCTTTCGTTGTGAAGCGTGTCAGTTGGGAAAGCATCATCGATCGAGCTTTCCTAGTCGTTAGAGTCGGAGCAATAGCTCCCCGTTCGAGTTGTTTCACATAGATATATGGGGTCCAAGTCGTGTACCCGATCATCAGGGACACAAATTTTATCTTGTGGTAGTGGATGATATTTCTCGTGTTTCTTGGGTCTTCCTTTTGAAGAATAAATCTGAAGTAGGCGATGTGATTAAGAATTTGATCAATGAAGTGCAAAATGTGTTTTCTTCTACTATCAAATATGTTCGTACAGATAATGCTCTAGAATTTTTCACGCGGTTCCTCTCTCAGTTTCTTTCATCAAAGGGCATTATTCACCAAACAACTTGTGCTTACACATCCCAGCAAAATGGCGTAGCAGAAAGAAAGCATCGCCACCTTCTTGACATTACTAGAACCCTATTGATTCAGAGTTGTGCTCCTATTTCATTCATGGGGGATGCTATTCTTACCGCTTGCTACCTAGTCAATCGTATGCCATCTTCTGTTCTTGGTGAGAAAATTTCTCTATCTATCATTTTTCCTGACAAGGAATTAATCTCACTTACTCCTCGTGTCTTTGGTACTGTGGCATTTGTTCATCTTCTGACTCCAGGACTTGACAAACTCTCTCCTAGAGCTGTCAAATGTGTCTTTGTTGGTTACTCTAGGACTCAGAAGGGTTATCGATGTTATGATCCCATAAAAAAGAAATACTTTGTCAGTGCTGATGTTACATTCTTTGAGTCTGTTATGTATTTTTCCCCTACAGGCGACAGACTGGTACCATCCACTACCAACGATGATGTCTATGTCCCTCCACCTCCTACTTGGAGTTCACCTGAGTCCATTCCTGTTCATGTTTCTACATCATCCTCACCACCACCACCTCCACCTCCACCACCTCTTCGACCTCCTATTCCACCTTTATCAAAATTTTATACGCGTCGGTCAGGTCCTGCTCAGGCTACACGTCAGACATCCATCACGCCTCAGGTATGTTCAGATGGCACTACTACTGACGGGTCAGACATGTAGTACATGTGTAGGATTCTTCATTGCAGGAGGAGACTACACCATCCAATACAGCGGAATATGATCTTGATCTTCCTATTGCTATCCGCAAGCAGAAGCGGACATGTACTTCTTATCCAGTTGCTTCACATGTGTCTTTTCATTGCCTCACAGGCGACTTTCAGAGATTTTCTGCAGGTTTATCTTCTGTGGACATACCACGGACCTACCAGGAAGCTATGAAGATTGATTGTTGGAGAAAGGCTATGGAAGATGAGATGCGTGCCTTACAGTCTCGTGGCACATGGACCTTAGTTATTGCTCCTCCTGCTGCATCTATTGTGAGCTGTAAGTGGGTATTCACAGTTAAATACCATGCTGATGGCAGTCTAGATCGATACAAAGCACGGTTGGTTGCACGAGGTTTTACACAAACCTATGGCATGGATTATATGGATACATTCTCTCCAGTGGCTCGTCATTCTACTCTTTGCATTCTCTTATTAGTTGTTGTGGTACGTGACTGGAGTATATCTCAAGTGGATGTCAAAAATACCTTTTTGTATGGAGATCTGCAGGAGGAAGTCTACATGCAGCAGCCACCAGGGTTTACTGTTGAGGGGGAGAAGCATATGGTGTGTAGACTTCACAAGGCAATTTATGGCCTCAAATAGAGTCCACGAGCGTGGTTCCAGAAGCTTTCCACTCTGATAGAACGACAGGAATTCAAGAGGTCGAATGCAGACCACTCGTTGTTTGTTCAGAAGTCATCGACAGGTACGGTTGTTATCATGGTCTATGTTGATGACATTCTAGTTACAGGAGATTATATTCAGGGCATAGAAAGGGTGAAGGCATTCCTAGGCCGTCAGTTCATCACGAAGGATCTTGGAACCCTAAGATATTTTCTGGGGTTGTAATTCGCCAGGAATGCGCAGGGTCTGGTAATGACCCAAAGGAAGTACATTACAGATTTCTTGATTGAAACAGGCATGGCTGGATATAAACCATCAAGTATTCCCATGGATCCAAGCATGAAGCTGTATGATGATGACACAGATGAAGTGGACAAGAGGAGATATAGAGAAATGATGGGTAAACTTCTTTATATTACCATAACTCGTTCCGATATTGCCTTTGCAGTAAGCAGGGTGAGTCAATTTATGGAGCAACCAAGACAAGTCCATATGGATGCCATATACATGATACTGAGGTATCTGAAGTCTTCTCCAGGTTCAGGGTTACTGTTTCGAAAGGGCACAGATCTATCTATCTCAGCATGCGCAGATGCCGATTATGCAGGATGCCCTAAGGATTGAAAATCAACCTCAGGATTTGCAGTCTTTGTTGGGAGCTCTCTGGTTTCTTGGAAGAGCAAGAAACAAATTGTTGTGGCAAGGTCCAATGCTGAATCCGAATATAGGGCAATGGCGCAAGCAAGCACGGAGATAATGTGGATTCGATCTGTACTAGAGGATCTACATGCAGCCGTACCTCTACCCATGTAGCTTCAGTGTGACAATCAGGCGGCCTTGTTTATTGCCAACAATCCAGTGTTTCATGAAAGAACCAAGCATATTGAGGTCAATTGCCACTACACTAGAGATTTGATCCAGAGAGGATTGATATCTACAGCTCACGTGAGCTCAGGGGGTCAGACTGCTGACGTATTCACCAAGCCGTTGCTCAGAGGACCTTTTCAGAGATGTTCTTCCAAGCTGAGCATGATAGACATCTATGCTCCACCTTGAGGGGGAGTGTAGAGATAGATATTATTATACGCTATGTACATGTTCATAATTTTTTATTTCTCTCTGGACTACTATGTATTTTACCCGTGAGGTCTCTCCCTATATAAGAGAGCCGAGGGTTCCTTTGAATAATAGAACAATCAGTTTTCCCAACAATACCATGCCATTGCTCTGACTTTTGTTGTTGATGTAGATCAACCCACCGAAGAAATGAAAAAAGTTGTGGATCTTCCTCACAACCGTATGACTCTCGTGTTCTCTCCTATCTATGGAAAGAATAGAGAAAAGACCATACCTCGTTTAAGAACCAATGACTCTATTTTATTTGATTAAACAATAAAAAATGGTTGTCCATTCACTTTCTTCTTTTGTTTGTCATCAAAATGTATTATTCTCTCATCAATATCGATAATGGTTGCATTAATAATAATTCTTAATGTTTTCAAATTTAACAATCTCTCATTGGACATTAATGATGATCATATAATGTGCCTACTATATGAGCTAAAATTATTATTACCATCAATTGAGATATAACTAAAGAATCTTGTCCATTAGCTACGATAACATAAGATCAAGGGGGTTTCGTTGTACTGATTACGATTAAACCCATCAATGGTCACAGATATAAACATAAGTAAATGACATAGATCTAGGTCAAATAAATAAATAAATTTAGATCCATATCCAAAGTTGCATTTATAATGAATGATCTATATTCTTAATGGAGAGCCTTTAGTGACATCGAATACTTTATTCTGTACAGATATTATTGAACTTCAAATATTATAGAACTTTAAAAGACTGAGAAAAATAATACAAACTCTTACTAGAAGTGCATATCTTTACTTGATATAACACTTATATGAAACATACGTTCATGAAATATATTGGGTATCACTGCTTTGGTTAGCGGATTCGCCACCATGGAATTTGTCCCAATATATTCTATGGAAATATGTCTACTTTGTACTCTCTCTTTCACAACCAAGAAATCTATGATAATATGATTTGACTCGGTTGAGCTTCTATTGTTGTTGGAATAAAGGACTGATGAATTGTTGTCACAAAATAGTTTCAATGGTCTCTATATCCTGCTTACACTACACATCCTATGGACAAAATTCTTCAGCCATATTCCATGATTTGATGCCTCATAACATGCTCTGAATTTAGCTTCCATAGAGGAGGATGCTATAATTATTTGTTTATCACTTCTCTATGATATGGCTCCTCCAGCCATCAAGAATACATGTCCCGAAGTGGATCTTCTACTATATTCTCTTCCAATAAAATTCGAGTCGGAATACCCAATGATCTCCAATATATCCAATCTTTGATATGTAAGTCTATAGTCTTTTGTTCTCTGAAGATATCTAATGGCACGTTTGATAACTCTCCAATATCCACATCTGGATTCTCCATATATCTGCCTAGCATGCTGATTTAGCCAAAATTCACGGAGTCTAAAAATGGTATCTCACACAAGGCGGAGACAACCGTCGCTGTGATGACTCACAATGAACTCTGGACTAAAGTCAACAATTAACCCACACTAAAGATCAATAAATTGGAAATAATGTGGAGTTAAAATTTAATTTTAACTCTGCACAAATGATGTAAAGGGCAAGTATGCAGAGAGTTCGAACACAAGGAGCAAGCAGGGTAGTTCAAACAATTGTGCTCAAGTGAATGTGTGTGATGTGTCTACACTAAGCAAGCAATCAAAGGAAATTTTTGTGGGTTTTTAATTTTTAATTTTGTATTTTGATTTTTAATATTCTGATTTTTATAATTTTATGTTTTATATTTTTTTATTTCTTTTTCAATATTGGAATATAAAGACAAAGTAATAAAAGACTAGATAAAGTATTTATAAAAATGAGCAAAAATAACCAAAAATTCAGAAATAAAATGTTTTTGATATTTTTAGGATTTTGTACTGTTTTTGTGATTTTTGGGGATTTTTCAAGGTGTTTTTGGTATTTTTAAATACTGAAATAAGGTAAAACAGTGGGCAAGCTACTGGCTGTGAGTAAAATGGGAGTTAAAAATAGCAAACAGCTACAAAGTTTGTCCACACTAATTTTCAAATAAAGAGAATAAAATATGGGGTAAACAGGAACTGAGTTTACTATTTTTGGAGTTTTCTACAATTTTATAGATTTTTTTGAAGTTTTTGAGTGTTTTTAGATTTTTAGTGTTTTTCTTTTGAGATTTTTAGTGATTTTTGGACTAACACTAAAATATGGTAAAATAGACACTAGGTAATTTTTTTTGGAATTTTTCGAGATGATTAATATTTTTTTGATATTTTCTAAGCTAGACAGTGAATAAAAAGCATGTTTTTGATTTTTAATAAATATAAAAATAAAATAAAATCAAAAACTAAATTGATAGCGTGGAAGCACAAGTTAACAGGAGCTTAAACATATTTTTGTAGAATTTTTGGACTTAAAATGATAATTTAAAAAATTAGAACAAGCATCCAAATGTTAATCAGGCCTGGTAGGGGTAGATCTGTAATTTATCAAACATCCAGGGGCTCACATGCAAAATTTCCACGAAATTTTAAACTAAATATGCAATTTTCAAGACCAAAACTAAATTACAAAAGCCGTCGGGGCCTCGATACAAAATGCTCAGGCTACACACGTGCTACACACGCGCCTGGCAGGGGCATACATGCAATATCCAAAAATGTCCGGGGCTGATATGCAAAAATCCCAAACTTTTACACTACGCGACAAAATTTTGGGATTAAACTGAAATAACCCAAGGGTACCCTTACAAAATGCCCACACCTCACGTGAACAAGTCACGTGAGGTGACGTGGCAGGGGACCCATTCGTAAATATAAAAAGCTTAGGGGTCTTTGTGCAAAAGTTACCAAAATATTACACTACAGAAAAAAGTTTCAGTACTAAAATATAAATACAAAACGTGCGAGGGTTTGGATGCAAAATACCCTCGGTGCGCGATCCAACGGCGATGAAGAAGCCACTTAGACACGTGGCGCGTTGGGGACGGCCGACGACGCTTCGCTTCGACGTCTGAGATTAGATCTCAGCATGAGATCCAACGGTGGCTGGGCTCGGACGATCTGACGGTCGAGGCGAGATCTGGGACAGCGGCTCGATCGAACGGTGGAGGAGCGAGATGGAGGAACAGGGACGAACGCCGGCGGGGCGATCTTCCCCGAGCTCGTTCTCGGGTCTCCGGCGGTGGATGGGCTCCAAAATCGAGCGGCGGACTCCTGGGAGGTCGAGGAAAATGCTGGGTTGCTCGAGTACGTCGGAGGTGCTTCGGAGTGCTGGCGCGAAGGCAGCGGAGCTCGGAGCTCCAGGTAGCTCCGACGAACCTCGCAAAATGGCCCCCAGTGGCTTTGACTGCACGTTGACCTGCAAAAAGGGGTGAAAGGGTCCAGGGCAAACTGCCTGGACCCCGCGGGGGCGAAATGGAGGTCGGAGGTGGTCTGTGGATGGCGAAGAGATGTCGGCCGGAGGAGCGCTCCGACGAGATGGGATGATCGAGCTATTCAGGGGATGAAACTCAGATTTTTTAGGGGTTTTTGATCCTTAAGCTAAGGGGAATAAAATGAAGCGAAAAGAAGAGGAAAAAGGGGGTACCTCGAAGGTGGAGGACCTGAGGTTGGTGTACCTTGACGCCGGTGGTTGGCGGAGGTGGTGGAGCCGATTCGAGGCTTCCTCGACTCGCCTGAGGGCACGGCTGAGGAGCTGTCACCTCCAGCAGTGGAACGAGCACCAGAGGGAGGAGGATTAATGGCCAAGAAGGTTCAAATTCGAAAAGGAAGTCAAGGGGCTCTTTTGAAGGGTTGACGAGGAGGTCCCTTGATCGACGCGCAACTGGCGCGACAGTGATCCTCAGCCCAAGAAGATCCTTGGGCGAGCAAGAGGGATAGTAGGGGAACGAGTTTGCAGAAGAAGGTTTCGCGAAAGGATGAAAGTCCGCGCCTCGAAAAATCCGCAAAGGCGGACGAAAAACGAGGTATCAGAGCTACAGGGAGGGTAGGTCAGACTGTTTACCTTGGTCAACAGTTCTGGCCTCCCGGTTGGTCCACGTGGACCAACCAGGAAAAACCCTAAAGAAATGTTTTATTAATTCATTTAAAATTAGAAAACAGTCGAATTAAATTATGGTTATTTAATAAAAAATATTCGTTATTTTATGTAGTATTTTATTATGATTTTTAATTGATTTTATGAGGTATATTTTTATAACTTCCTTTTTTAGCCCTATATAGGTATAATGCCTATGTATTTATGTATTTGATTTTTATTTTGTGTATTTTATTTTATTATTTTCATTTCTTATTTTTTAAAATTATAAAACACTTTTATATACACAAATATATTTTCATTTTATTTTTCTGATTTATTTTGTATATTTAATAAAATATAAGAGTATTTTGTACAGGTATAGGTATAGGCAGTATACCTATGTGTTCTTTATACAAGTATTTTTATTTTGTATTTTCTTTGCATTTTTATTCTAATTTTAATGCACATATATATTATAAGTAGTATTTACATAATTATAAAAATATAGAAATAATGAATAAATAATAAAAAGAATATTTTAATATGTACAAGTATACAATAGGGGTCCAAAACTCAACTTTCAAACCGTAGCTCCGCCAAATGTGAAACCACCGCCAATAAATAGCTTATTTTCTTCTATGTACAATTAAAGGTGAATATGCTGCATTTGGGTTGTCGTTTGTGAGATACGGGTCTGGGAAGTTGGGATTCTGGAATTTAATTCAGACCATAACTTTTTATCTGTACATTATTTTTCTGTGAAATCAATTTTGTATTTTTCTTTATAAAATTATCTACAACTTTCATGTACAAAGTTTCTTTATTTGATGTATAAAAAGTGGAACCAAAAATAGGTCCCAAAATGAATAAAGAATGCATAGAATGTATCGGTATTTTATCTGTATTTCTGACCTTATCTCCCCCTACTTTATTCCTTGTGGACCTATTCATCAAGATGCCTAGGTCTCAGGGGTTTTGGGTCATAAAATATTTACAATATTTTATTCTTTTTTTTCTTTTCTTTATTTATTCTATAATTTTGGCCTTAATTACAGTATTTTATACACTAATAGGATGCACATGCATGAATGCTAAGATGATGATTTTAATGCAATTTACAGGCATTTGCTAGGGTTTTTGGTGCCAAAAGGATAGAATAAAGATGATGAAATGTGGATTCATCATCCCCCTATACTTTACCTTTGCTAGTCCCTAGCAAACACTTATGCAATAAGTGAAAAAAAGAAAAAGAAAGAAAAGAAAAAGAAGAACTTGGATTTAGTTCAATTATCAAACTTGTCGTCACAAAATCAAAGTTTGGAGCTTAAGTCGGACCTTTGGAATTTTAGTGCGGGCGGAACCTTAGTAAGAACCGAATTTGAAATCCAACAGTCCCTGAGAATCCCAAAACTCTGTCCAAGTCTCCTCAATAGCCAGGTCAGAAATACTTCAACTCATACGCAAACTCTTACGACTATGAATCTGACTCGTACAGTGTAAGTGATGGTGGCTCTCCCCAACTAGAATGACAAAGAAACTGACTTCTCCAGTACGACAACCCAATGATTCCCAATCCAATGACTCCATCCTCGAGGAGCGGGGTATTCCCTTCTAAGTTCAAGTGGCAACCATCTCAAGAGGAGGGGATGAAGAGAAGAATGGACGGTAGCCAGTGTAGCTACCTATCCTTGGATGCAAGACCAGTGTAGTCAAGTCATCCTGCTGCAGGCTCACATGATATGACTTTGGAACTCAAGCTTGCTTATTGACTTTGTACATACTTTGCAGACTTTTTATTTTTGTACATGCCTGAACCTTTTTTTTTGGAAATACTATATACAGCAGCATTTACATAAGGAGTTTTTCCTCTTGAGCAAGTAGACTATCCCTCTTTTGAAGCTTTATCGCAACCCACAGCCTCCTGTCTTTAGACTTCCTAATCACTGGATGGGTTGGGGTGCACTTCCCTCCCTAGAGGAGGACAAATGTTTCCACTTGTGTGCGTCTCATACCGGCAAATCCAATCCCCTCCCCACTCCAACTGAGTTGAGCCACGTGAAAGGTGCAGGTGTCCAAGTTAGGTCATTATCAACAAGAGTCGTGCGTGTGCTCCGAAATACTCTACTTAGGCGGTCAAGAATCCATTGAACCAAGTCCCGTGATCCTCAAAGAATTAAGTCAACTAGAACTGGAGTACCTCAAACCCAGTTCCTATAAGGCTCCTGTTATTAGGTAGATTTTAAGGTCCAATCAAGCTCCAATCTCTGGATTTTACTTAGACTTGTTCAACTATCAAACTCAATCCGAAAAATGCTCATGCTATGCAATGCGATGCAGAAAATATTTTTGTGATGCAATTTTCAAGATTTTGAACTTTTATGGATTTTTGAAAAGATGATGATGATGCATATGCATTTTTTTGTCTTTTTCAAAAAGATTTCTCAAATGTTTTTGGATTTTAATTTTGCAAATGTTTTTGGGATTTTTGAAAACAAAAAAGATTTTGGCTAAAAACTAGGTGAAAATATTTACACGGGAGTGCTACTTATATTTACAAGAAATGGATTTTAAGAATTTACAGGGTAAGTGATCAATTTTATACATATATATAGGTAATGGATTTTGGTGTGATGTATATATTCCTCAAACTTATTTGACACAAGCTTTTCACACAATTTTTTGAAAACTATAGTCCAAAATAATTTTTTACAAACATTTTTGCAACATGTACACACATTTGAAAATCATTTTGCAAAGGTTTTCAAAACAGTATAGATAGGTTTTTCAAATATTTTTGCAACCATTTTTCAAACCATTTGCAAATTATTTTCCACACATTTTATTTCACACAAAGAAAATAAGTTTTACAAACCACACATTTTACACAGGTTGAAAACATGTAACAAAATATTTTCAAAATAGTTTTCAATAAATGTTCACAAAGTTTTTAAAACTATTTTTCAAACATTTTGCAAAAAACATTTTCACCTGATTTATTAATCAGTAAATACAAATAGAATCTGAGGAATAGAACACCTTTTTATTAAAGATTTTTAATGAGTTTTAAAAAATAATTAGCCATATTATTAGGAAAGTACGAGTTATGGCTAAAGTATATACACAGTATATACGTCCCCCCTATACTTAGCTTGAGCTATGTCCTCATAGATCGGAGAGAAAAGAGAAGACATAACTCGGACTAAGTATAGACAAGTCTAAAGAATAAATAAATAAAGTAACAAATGAACGAATGAGAAGTTGACCGTCCCCCCTATACTTAGGATCAAATAATCCTAAGTATAGCAGACTGCACACAAGGTAGGGAGGGTCAAGGGTGGGAATGAACATATCGTACTCAGATTGTCTCCCCCTATACTTAGGGTAAGATATCCCTAAGTATAGACAAGAAGAGGAGACAATGGAGAGGATCGAAAAGAATAGAACAACTCGAGGTGCACGCCCCCCTATACTTAGGACAAAGTACGTCCTAAGTATGGAAAACTGTCTACAAGGGCGGCACCTTTTTGATAGATAAAGAAAATAGAAGAGGAAAAGAAGAAAAGAAGAAAAGAAGAAAATAAATCAACAGATGAAAGTGATATGGACAGATGGTCTGTACAGCGGAAGATAGAAGTGATCACCATGTATGAGATGCAGATGATGAGAGTCAACGGACACATCTCATAACAGAAGAATGGGGGAAACGTCAATGGTCGGCGGATCATGATCTAGATATAATCTCAGGCGTTGACCATTGACGCGGAAGGTAGAGGAAGATGACGGTTCGGATATGTCGATGCTGCCATTATCATGTACCTTCCTGACCACATACGGACCTTTCCACTTGCTCTGCAACTTCCCTGGGAATAATTTCAGCCTGGAATCAAACAACCATACTCTCTGATCTGGCTCAAACTGTTTATGGCTGATATGCGAATCGTGCCATGTCTTCACTTTCTCCTTGTACTGTAGGCTGTTGGAAAAGGCTGTATCTCTCAGTTCTTCCAGGGCTGCCAATTCTGCTCTTCTATGGTCTCCTATACTCTCTGGATCTAACAGCAACTCAGTGACTGCCCAAAAAGATTTGTGCTTGATCTCCACTGGCAAATGGCACGGCTTGCCATAGACGAGACGAAAGGGAGATGTCCCCAATGGATTTTTGAAAAAAGTCCGATAAGCCCACAAGACCGAGTCCAAAAGCTGTGACCAATCCTTTCGGTCTGGGCGGACAACTTTCTGCAAGATAGTCTTTATCTCCCGATTCGATACTTCGGCAAGACCATTAGTCTGAGGGTGATATGGAGTGGCAACCCGATGGTCAATGCCGAACTCGTCTGCAAGGGCCCTAACCTTGTCATTGATGAAATGAGACCCCCCGTCTGAAATCAAGACTCTAGGTACCCCGAACCGTGAAATGGTATTTTTCCTCAAGAATTTGCACACGGTTTTAGCATCTGCGGCTCGGGCGAGGATGGCCTCAACCATTGGCTGACATAATCAACAGCGAGCAAAATATGCTTGAATCCCTGAATCTTAGGAAATGGGCCCATGAAATCAATCCCCCATGCATCAAAAACTTCACAGAAGTGGATGGGTTGCATGGGCATCATGTCTCTCTGTCCGCAGGTTCCCATTTTCTGACAGTCAGTACATCTCTTCACGAACTCATCAGAATCCTTGAAGAGAGTAGGCCACCATAGGCCGGATTGAAGCACCTTCTGTGTTGTCCTTTTTCCAGAATGATGTCCTCCTGCCTCAAGCTTGTGGCAGTATGTGAGGACGCTATGATGCTCTTCTTGAGGAATGCACCTCCTCCAGATGTTGTCCCCTCCTTCATGATAAAGGACGGGATCCTCCCAATGGTAAAACTTGGCCTTCGCCAGGAAGGTCTCAAGTTTCTGCCTGGGCCAACCTTGTGGGACCGTCTTGGCTACAAGATAGTTCACAATGTCGGCGTACCACGGGAGCGAGGTGATAGCCAAGATCGCCTCATCTGGAAACGTCTCAGTAATAGGTGCGCTGGGCTCAGATTCCTCAAGATTCTCCAATCTGGAGAGATGATCTGCCACCACATTCTTTAACTCCAGGCTTATCCTTAATCTCAATATCAAATTCCTGGAGTAGAAGGATCCATCTGGTGAGACATGCTTTGGCATCCTTCTTAGACATTAGGTACCGGATGGCGGTGTGATCAGTGTAGAAGGTTACTCTAGATACGAGAATGTAAGATCGATACTTATCAAGAGCGAAGACTACAGCCAGCATCTCTTTCTCAGTCACAGTGTAATTCCGTTGCGCGGCATCCAAAGTCCGGCTGGCGTAGTGAATGGCAAAAGGTAATCCATCCCTCCTCTGTCCAAGCACAGCCCCAACGGCAAAATCTGAAGCGTCCGTCATGATCTCGAATGGGAGAGACCAATCGAGTGGCTGAAGGACAGGAGCTGAAACAACCATATTTTTTTAGAGTTTCAAATGATTCAAGACACTTATCATTGACAATAAACTCGGTGTCTTTTGTCAGCAAGTCAGTAAGCGGTCGGGCAATTCGACTGAAGTCCTGAATGAACCGTCGGTAGAAACCGACATGCCCCAGAAAAGACTGTAACTAACACAGGTTGGACGGCAGATTGAGTTTTCTGATGATATCCACCTTGGCCGGATCGACCTCCATGCCCCTGTTGGAGACGATATGACCAAGGACCGTCCCTTGAGTCATCATGAAATGACTCTTCTCCCAGGATAAGACAAGATTGACCTCAATGCAGCGCTTGCGCACACGGTCTAGGCAGTCAAGACAAGCATCGAACCTGTCGCCATAGACCGAGAAGTCATCCATGAAGGCCTCTAAACAGTCACCCACCATGTCCGAGAATATGGACAACATGCACCTTTGGAATGTCGCCGGAGCGTTATATAGACCAAAGGGCATTCGTCTGAAAGCATACGTCCCAAACGGACAGGTGAATGTCGTTTTCTACTGGTCTTCGGGTGCAATGGCCACTTGATTGTATCCAGAGTACCCGTCAAGGAAACAATAATGACTCTTCCCGGCTAGCCGCTCGATAATCTGATCAATGAAGGGTAGCGGGAAGTGATCCTTCTTGGTGGCCTCATTCAATCGTCTGTAGTCCATACAGACCCTCCAAGAAGTTGGTACTCTGGTAGCGATCTCCTCTCCAGAATCGTTGACAACTGTAGTGATACCCGTCTTCTTGGGTACCACATGTAGCAGACTGACCCATTTGGAGTCGGAGATGGGGTAGATAAAATCGGCGCTCCACCACTTTGAAATTTCTTTCATGACCACGTCTCGAAGATTCGGGTTCAACCATCGTTGGAACTCACGCGACGGCCTAGCGTCATCCTCAAGATAGATGTGGTGAGAGCACAGATCCGGACTTATCCCCTGGAGATCAGCTATACTCCAACCTATCGCCTTGCGGTTTCTTTCAAGAACCTCCATCAGACGAGATTTTTGCTCTCCAGTCAAACCTGATGAGATAATGACTGGGTGCATATCTGGATCACCCGCAAGGAATCTGTACTTCAACAACTGCGGCAGAGGCTTTAGTTCTGGACAACTGGGAGACGGCAGATCTGGTTTCTGATATGTCTGCGTGAAAGCGACCAGGTCTGCATGGGAGAACTCTCGCTCTACATGAATCTCTGACAAAGGGCGGCTTGCTGAATCATCAATAAACTGCACTGGCTCGCACTCTGTCATGGCTGTTGGCTCAGAAGGAATCAGACAAGGTAAGTAATCATCAAAATCATCCCAGTCAATGTCTGAGTCCGAGGGATCAGAAGAAGATGAATATGATTGAAACTCATCAGCACCACTCATCACAACACTGTCAGTCTCAGGTATATCCTCCTCCAGGGATGTGCTCTCCCGGCTCTCGACTGCCATGAGCTGTAGATACAGTGAATATGTAGGCAAGGCAAGGGTCGGTGCTACAGGATCTATCCAGTTCGATTCATCATCAGTCATCACAAAATCACACACCTAGTGGATGTCTAGCTCTTCCTCTGTCAAATGCGTTGCTTCACTGGACTGCTCCGAGCATTCTAACTCTCTGGCTCTGGTTTCCTCGATCGTCTCTATTTGTATGGTTTCGCCCTCTACGCGAAAATATACCTTCCCGCTATCATGGTCGGTCACCGCCTTGGCTGTGGCCAAGAATGGACGTCCGAGAATGATGGGGGCATCAGTTACCGACTCAGGGATCTCCATGTCCAACACAACGAAGTCCACGGGGAATTTCAGGCCCTGAATGGTAACGACCACGTCTTTCAATAACCCCTTCGGCCTCTTAGTCGACCTATCAGCAAACTAAAGGACTGTCCTACTCCTAAGAAGAGGACCAAACTCAAATCGGTCGAGTAAGGCTGCCGGAAGAAGGTTAATTGAAGAGCCGCTGTCTAATAGAGTACGATCAAACTGTTGCTCCTGAATCTCGCATCTGACATAGGGAGCTCCTGCGTCTGGTCGCTTGGCTGGCAGTTTGTTCTGGATGGTACAGCAAGTGAAATGAGTGAGCACATGGATTTGATCTCTGTGGTTCCTCCTCTTCCTGCGGACGGTAGTCTTCTCTTTCAGGTTCTTCTTGAAGAGGGGGATGTGCTCAAGTGCTTCTTGTAGAGTCAGCTGAATGTGGAATCTGTCTATCATTTGATTGCCGAACTCTACCTGTTGCTCTTTTTTGGGATTTTCTCTTTTATTCCCCTTCGCTCGGCGGAGTGCCTCAGGGAAGGGGATGGTAGGGGCCTCCTCAGATGGAGGACTAGGAATCGGTCCCCGTGCATGTGAAGAAGGAGAATCCATACAATAATCATCATTCACCACATATGGATCCGCAATTTGAACAGAAACCTTTCCTTTATTCATATTTTTGTTTTTCTTTTTGTTTCCACAGTCCATAGGTACAAAATGTGGGAACATCACAGATTGTGGCTCAATAAAAGTAGATGTGGTGGCCTCAGCACCACCACTAGCACCGGTCTTTGCAGCATCAGCACCGTGCTCTGGTTCATCATCCAAAATGGTGGCTTCAGCACCACCGTCTGCATCTGGTCTCACGACGGCATCAGCACCGTCGTTTGGATCTCCATCATTGGTGGCATCAGCACCACCGTCTTCAACATCGTCATTAGCAGCATCAGCACCGCTACTCTGCTCTTCTGGCGCTCCTGATCCTGCCTCTGGTTGTCGCTCAGAAGAGGCGCTGCCGGCTGGCATCCTACCGCTCCTAGTAGTCACAAAATCAGCATCATTCAAAGAATAAGACATATCATTCAAATCATCACTAGGAGAAGTATCCTCTGTAGACTCTACCTGCTCAGACTTCCTTTTCAGATTGTTCGGGTTAGGTTCAATCTGAGCGGGTATGGCGGCCTTTCCTTTGATTATTTCTCTCATTTCCTGCCGGAATTCATCCATTTCTTGCTTGAAAGATGCTCGCTGTTCAGATAGCAAGTGGGCAAGATCATCGAGAGCTGGGTTCTCAAAGGTGGGACCCTGAGAATCGGATGGTTGTCCCTGCTAGAAATGGGGTTGCTGCTGCTGCGGTTGATACTGGGGGTGATGGGGATAAGATTGCTGAGGCGGCTGGCGCTGCCTCCACTGCTGTCCCTGATAGGTGGGACGAGGACCACTCTGGTACTGTTATGGCTGGGCATACTGGGGCTGCTGGTGTTGCTGCTGTGGCTGGCTGTTCTGATGTCCTTGGGCAGGGTTCTGCTGTTGGGATGAGGATCCACCATTGCCCCAACGGAATCCGAGGTCCCGACGAATCCCTGGCTGAGGGTACCGGTCGTACCATATCCCATTGACTTCCATCAATGGTTCCTGCTCAAAGGAGGGTGGAGGAAGAACGGTCAGTGGCTGCTCCGCCTGATACACCACCATTTGAGTATCCGTAGATGGCGGCTGCGATAGATAGTACGGTAACAATGGAACCGGCTCTGCCTGGATATGGTTCACCTGACGGTACGAGGTAGAGGGATGGTTGGCATTGCTACTGCTCGGATCAGCACGCGATCTGGGAGGCTGTTGTGACTGCGTTTGTGCCTCCTGGACGCACAAGATCTGCGTCTTCAGATCACTCATGGTCTTGGCAATTTGGTCCATCTGGGCCATGCCTTGCATCTGCTTCTTCTCGAGGATCTCGAGGCAGTCCAGCTTCTCACTAATAATGCCCATGTCAGCTGCAGCTAATTCTGCTTGGGCTGCGGCAGCTGACACTGTGTTGGGACCGGCATCGATGCGGGCGATCCTCTGAAATGATCCCGCTCCTTGCGGGGGCTTCTGCTGTGTGTAGACTCGGGCTTGGGCCATTACTGTAGAATTTTCTGCCATGTCCTCGTAGATAGCCCAGACGTCATCTTCACCCTTGGAGAAATAGGACCCACCGCAAGAGGCGTTCACTAGCCCCTGTAGCTCCGGTGTCAGCCCACAGAAGAAACTCTGCACGAGATTGGGCTTGGAAATGTCATGATGTGGACACCGGTCGATGAGCTCTCGAAAGCGATCCCAAGCTTCATGGAACTGTTCATTCGGGATCATGACGAAGTTACTGATCATGGCTCTGGCTGCATTGGTCCGGCCGAGAGGGTAGTACTTCTTCAAGTATGCGGTCTAGAGATCTGCCCATGTGTCGACGAATCGCCCCAGGTGTTTGAGCCAGTATGCGGCTCTATCAACCAAAGAGAATGGAAAGGCGATCATCTTTATGGTGTCCTCGGTCATCAACCGATCGTGGATGGTGCTGCATATCATCTCGAATTCCTGGAGGTGGAGGTGCGGCTCTTCGGTCGGCAACCCATGGAACTTGGGTAGAAGCTGGATTGTGTGGGGCCGAAGCTCGAAATCTCCGTGGATGGGCGGGAGTCGGATCCAACGATGAGTGAGGGATGCAGCTGGGTTGTGCAGCTCCCTCATGATGGTCTGTGGCGGTCGCTCAGCGTCTGGATCGCCTCCTCCTGCATCAGGTCCTCCTCCTCCTCCACCTCCACCGCCCCCAGGTCGGTTCTCTCTCATCTGTGCTATCTCTCTCATCAGATCACCCATAAGGGTACCTTGGTCACGGATTTGTCTCTGCATGGTCTCCAGGGACGCTAACAAGGAGTTGTTGATGGTCACCTGATCAATTATGAATGGGGGGTGATCGTGGTCATCTGGGTGCTCGCCTCTGTCTGCCATCACTGGATTTTCTAAAAAAGCAAAAGAGGCCATCTCAGGTGCTGTTGAATGAGCTGAACTCTGTGATGCACTGAATTCTGAAACAATTGGACTGAGAGAAGGAGAATGGGAAGGGTGGTCGAGGGGGAACAGGATGGATGTAAACTCGGGCTCGGAGAGCGGACTCTCCGAGGTATTCCTAGATGAATGAGGAGGAGTGCTGGATAGCGATGCCGACAAGGTCGGCCTAAGAGGTCTCCGTCCCATCATCTTGATTATTTGGGAAGAGCAGGGAAAATGCAAAAGAAGAAGAGGAATGAGATGCAACAAAATTGTGCACAATTGTGTTGTGTTTTTGATCTTGACCTAAACAAATCTAGCAATCAAACACAAAGCAGGGGTGAGTTCACCAACTCAACATGTGAAGCCATGAAGGTTCGGCTTTTATCTTGTCAATTTTATCTTGATTCAGGAAGTTATCTTTTCACGAGTCCTTAGAGCGCTATGCTTAAAGGAGAGAGAGTACTGCCGGGAAAGTGTCCCCGTACTTGTCCTCCTCCTGTGTAACCTGTAACTTGCGCTTTTTGAGGTCCTTGTAACCCTTCCTGGATCCCTACTCAGCCAAAGAAATAGAGGGAGGAAGCCGATAGGCGAAACCAATACTTTGGACCTCGCTCGCAACGGAATCACCCGTGAGCGTGCAAGATCCTACTCGGACGCAGCCGGTGAGACAGACACACCCGTGAAGGCGAGGCCTAAGCTCGGTACTTCGGACAAGGTCGGTGCTCACACAATAGTGAGTCACCAAGGGCGACCAAGCCCTACTCGACTACGTACGATAGTAGCGCCAATACTTCGGAAATCCAGGCGATACACAAGGCAGCCACAAGTTGGGTTTTTGGCTCTAATCCTTACGAAGCGCTCACCTCACTTGGAAGGAGACCTTCCCATGCAACCTGAATACAAGTGAGGGTATTGATGAATCCACATTTCATCATCTTTATTCTATCATTTTGGCACTAAAAACCCTATCAAATGCCTGTAAATAACCTTAAAATCATCATCTTAGCATTCATGCATGTGCATCATATTAGTGTATAAAATACTGTAATTACGGCCAAAATTATAGAATAAATAAAGAAAAGAAAAAGAATAAAATATTGTAAATATTTTATGACCCGAAACCCCGAGACCTAGGCATCTTGATGAATAGGTCGACAAGGAATAAAGTAGGGGGAGATAAGGGTCAAATACCTATAATTATTAATTCATTCTTTATTCATTTTGGGACCTATTTTTGGTTCCACTTTTTATACATCAAATAAAGAAACTTTGTACATGAAAGTTGTAGCTAATTTTATAAAGAAAAATACAAAATTGATTTCACGGAAAAATAATGTACAGATAAAAAGTTATGGTCTGAATAAGAATCCAGAATCCCAACTTCCCAAACCCGTATCTCACAACTGACAACTCCAAATGCAGCATACTCACCTTTGATTGTATATAGAAGAAAATAAGCTATTTAATGGCGGTGGTTTCGCATTTTGTGGAGCTACGGTTTGAAAGTTGAGTTTTGGACCCTCATTGTATAAATGTACTGATTAAAATATTCAATTTATTACTTATTCATTATTTTTGTATTTTTATATTTTTATAATTATGTAAATATTACTTATAATATATATGTGCATTAAAATTAGAATAAAAATGCAAAGAAAATACAAAATAAAAATACTTGTATAAAGAATACATAGGTATACTGCCTATACATATACCTATACAAAACACTCTTATATTTTATTTAATATACAAAATAAATCATAAAAATAAAATAAAAATATATTTGTGTACATAAAAATATCTTATAATTTTAGAAAATAAGAAATGAAGATAATAAAAATAGAATACACAAAATAAAAATAAAATACTAAAATACATAGGTAATATGCCTATAAAGGGGTATAAAAGCAACTTGTGAAAATACATCTTATAAAAATCTCTAAAAATCAGAATAAAATACTTTATAAAATTCTACACACTTTTCATTTTATAACCTAATTCAAATAATGTCATTTATTAGTTTTAAATAATTATTTTAGGAGTTTTTCCTGGTTGGTCCACGTGGACCAACCAGGGGACCAGGAGAGTTGACCTCGGGTCAACTCCCTGGTCCTACTCCTGTAACAATGTCAGAGTAGGTTTGACCCCATTTTCAAGGTTTTTTGGGTGCTGCTCCTTTCATCTATTCGTGATGTACCCTTGTCGATTTTTCTCCCTCGATCAGAGCTCTTACACGCCCAACGCTCTCCTTGGGCTGTGGAGCTCTGAATCAAGCTGGACACCTCGGTCAAGGGAGCCCTTCGTCAACCCCTTAAAACCGACCTCTGATCCCTTTTGAATTTTTGAACCGCGAATACCCACTGATCCGCCCCCTTGGTCGAGCAAAAGGAGCCCGGAGGTGACAGCTTCGAGCCCCAAGCTTCCAGGCGAAGGGAGAGCACCTTACCGTCGCGCGTTCCACACCTCCGGCGAAGCGCTGCCGTCGAGGTACCTACCCTCTGCCCCCCAGGCCATCGAGGCCGTTCTTCATCTCTTTTTATCCCCTTAGCGTTCATCATATCCCTAAGATCACTCTGAGCATTTTCCCTCGTCGATTCGCCCATCTGATCACTTCATCTCTCACCTCGCCGGAGCGCAACTCCGGCGAGCCCCCATATCGCCTGTCGCACCCCGTCGAGAGCCACTTGAGGTCGAGGCACTTTGCCCTCGACCTCCTTAACCCTTTTTGCAGGTATTCGAGCCTTCACACGTGACTGAGGGCATTTTGCTCGTCCACCGGTGATATCTGGAGGACCTCCGCTCCTCCTCCCTCTCCGGTGAACGCCGGAGCTCCTCCGGTCTTTTTGAGGCCCCCAGTCGAAGCAGGGATCTCCCAGGAAGCCTCCGAGGCATTTTGGAGCGTCAACTCACTGCGGAGGCGGAAGATCTAGACCTGGGAAACTCGCCTAGCGGCGAGTTCATCCCGGTTCTTCGTCAATCCCTCCAGGCCGTTCGATCGGCCTCGTTCTTCCAGGAGCACAGCTGCCCTTGGATCAAGCATTCCCCCAGCCGTTGGATCATCACGCCCGATCTAATCGCGGCCGTGGGCGCGAATCGTCATCGTGAGATCAGGGCGCGACACGTGTCTTCAAGTGAGCATCCTCAACCGTGCGATCTGCCCATTGACTGGGAATTTTGCATATTCGATCCCAGTAATTTTTGTATTTATTAACTAAACCTTTAATCTTTCATCTGCTTTAATAGTTTTGTATATTTTGCATCATAGCCCCCCCGTAGGTCTTGAAAATTGCAGAACAACCCTTCCCAGGTGCGCGTGCTTTGCACGTGGACTTGGGATTTTTGTAACTTTACCCTTGCGGATTTTGACATTGGTGTTTGGTCCATTAATTGCATTATTTAGTTATAAATTTATGTGAAAATTGCACATTAGCCCTGGAAGTTTCTCTATTCACATAAACGCCCCTTCCAGGCGCGCGTGCACGCACGTGCGTCTGGGAGATTTTGCGAGGAAGCCCTTGCGGCTTTTGGTATTAACATTTAGTCCAGAAAATATTGTATGCAGTTCAAATTTTTGCGTGGGAATTTTGTATATGCCCCTGGGATTTTGTCTAATTGCATTTATGCCCTTGCCAGACCTCTAAATCTTTGCTTGCTTGATATAATTAACTAAAGCATCATTTTAACTCCAACATATCCACAAAATTAGGGTTAAGCTCCTAGACACTTGTTCTTCCACGCTATAATTTTAATTTTTTATTTTATTCTATTTTTATATTTATTAAAAATCAAAAACATGCTTTTTGTGCACTGTCTAGCTTAGAAAATGTCAAAAAAATATTAAAACATCTCAAAAAATTCCACAAAAATTGCCTAGTGTCTATTTTACTATATTTTAGTGTCAGTTCAAAAATCACTAAAAATCTCAAAAGAAAAACACTAAAAATTTAAAAACATTCAAAAACTTCAAAAAAATATATAAAATCAAAGAAAACTCCAAAAAATACAAACTCAGTTTCTGTTTGTTCTACATTTAATTATCTTTATTTGAAAAATAGTATGAAAAATTTTGGTTGCTGTTTAATAATTTTAATTCCCATTTTATTCACAGCCAGCACTTATTTCACTGATTTGACTTATTTCAGTAATTAAATATACCAAAAACACCTTGAAAAATCCCCAAAAATCACAAAAACAGTAAAAAATCCTAAAAATATCAAAAACATTTTATTTCTGAATTTTTGGATATTTTTGCATATTTTTATACATATTTTGTCTTGTCTTTTATTACATTGTCTTTATTTTCCAATATTGAAAATTTGAAAAAAAAATATATATAATATAAAATATAAAAATCAGAAAATTAAAAAGCAAAATACAAAATTAAAAATTAAATAAAAAATAAAAAAAATTATTAATTATTAAAAACCCACAAAAATTTTATTTGCTTGCTTGCTTAGTGTAGACACTTGACACACACAATCACTTGTGCACATTATTTTGAATTACCATGTTTGCTCCCTGTGTTCGAACTCTCTGCATACTTGCCCTTTACACCATTTGTGCATAGTTAAAAATAAATTTTAACTCCACATTATTTCTAATTTATTGATCTTTAGTGTGGGTTAATTGTTGACTAAATACATATTATTGTGGGTCACCGCATCGACATCGGTTGTCTCCGCCCTGTGTCAGACATACTTTTTAGACCCTCGATAATTTGTTTTTATCAAATGGCGCCGTTGCCGGGGAGCAAAAGCGAGTAGCTCATTTTTGTTTACTTGTGTTTACTGTTTACCATAGCTTCATTTCATCTCTCTTACATTTTTGATATATATATTAATTGAGCTATCTGACCACCCTTTCTTGTCTTCTTACGAGGGACCGCGGAGCGAGGCGGATCGCTTAGGTGACCCGGAGCATCCTTGGGAAGTGGAGCCGGCCTTTCTTTAGCCAGGCCAGCAGGAGAGAGCAAGAGGATTGAGAGAGAGTGATTAGTTTAGTTGCTTTTTATTTTTGTGAGAGAGTGACCTATTAATTTGTAATAATACAGGTACATTGGACTCTTGGACACTACCGGGCCCAATTTCCAAGTGCTTGTACACTTGGGGGCTCACCGCGGTTTTTCTCGCGTTTTTATCGCTTGTCATTTGTCGGTTTTGTTTTCCTTTTTCCTTTCTTTTGTGAATTGAGCCCTTAGATTGTAGGTCCTGCTTGATTCGATTAGAATAGGTCCAAACACACTAGTTATCTTTGCATGCTCCTATAGTTCGTTTTTGGACTTAGACTAATTAAATAGTTGATCATTAGTTTTCAATCCACGCGCCGCGAGCTCATTCCCGAACAAGCGCTTTCTCCTAACTCAAATGTGTTGAGCAGAGGAGGGGTGAGCCTAGACCGGACATTTGGATTGAGGATTAGTGATTAGCTTGAGGTTCTTCACGCTAGCAGTTGCCTACTCTAGGACGATTTCCGCTTTGCATATCGCCATGTAGTTTAGGTTTATAAATTCTGCTTTGCATCCCGCATGGAGAGAGCTGGGATTCGCTGTAAGTCTTCTTACTTTGCATGCATCATTTAGGGACAAAGGTGAGATTTCCACCTTGGTGTCGACTTGCACGGCTTTTCCGACTCTATTCTCCCTCTGTTTTTGGAACAAAGTAGGATCAAGAAAATACAAAAACCGTTAGGCGCTTGTTTGAATCTACTCAAAAGAAGCGATAACACCAAAAAAATTAAAAAAGGGACTGCTAAGAAAACTTGACCAAAAATAAAATCGGTAATTGGATTCATTGCTTGGGGAGAGTAACACCCTCACTTGTATTCAGGTTGCATGGGAAGGTCTCCTTCCAAGTGAGGTGAGCGCTTCGTAAGGATTAGAGCCAAAAAACCCAACTTGTGGCTGCCTTGTGTATCGCCTGGATATCCGAAGTATTGGCGCTACTATCGTACGTAGTCGAGTAGGGCTTGGTCGCCATTGGTGACTCACTATTGTGTGAGCGCCGACCTTGTCCGAAGTACTGAGCTTAGGCCACGCCTTCACGGGTGTGTCTGTCTCATCGGCTGCGTTCGAGTAGGATCTTGCACGCTCACGGGTGATTCCGTTGCGAGCGAGGTCCGAAGTATCGGTTTCGCCTATCGGCTTCCTCCCTCTATTTCTTTGGCTGAGCAGGGATCCAGGAAGGGTTACAAGGACCTTAAAAAGCGCAAGTTACAGGTTACACAGGAGGAGGACAAGTACGGGGACACTTTCCCGGCAGTACTCTCTCTCCTTTAGGCGTCGCGCTCTAAGGACTCATGACAATATAAATTCCTGAAAACAAGCTAAAACTGACAAGATAAAAAGCCGAACCTTCACGGCTTCACATGTTGAGTTGGTGAACTTACCCCTGCTTTGTGTTTGATTGCTAGATTTGTTTAGGTCAAGATCAAAAACACAGCACAATTGTGTGCGATTTTGTTGCATCTCATTTCATTCCTCTTCTTCTTCTCTTGCATTTTCCCTGCTCTTCCCAAATAATCAAGATGATGGGACGGAGATCTCTTAGGCTGACCTTGTCGGCACCGCTATCCAGCACTCCTCCTCATTCATCTAGGAATACTTCGGAGAGTCCGCTCTCCGAGCCTGAGTTCACATCCACCCTATTCGCCCTCGACCACCCTTCCCATTCTCCTTCTCTCAGTCCAATTGTTTCAGAATTCAGTGCATCACAGAGTTCGGCTCATTCGACAGCACCTGAGATGGCCTCTTTTGCTTTTTCAGAAAATCCAGCGATGGCAGACAGAGGCGAGCACCCATATGACCATGATCACCCTCCATTCATAATTGATCAGGTGGCCATCAACAACTCCTTGTTAGCGTCCCTGGAGACCATGCAGAGACAGATCCGTGACCAGGGTACCTTCATGGGTGATCTGATGAGAGAGATAGCACAGATGAGAGAGAACCGACCTGGGGGCGGTGGCGATGGAGGAGGAGGAGGACCAGATGCAAGAGGAGGCGAGCCAGACGCTGAGCGACCGCCACAGACCATCATGAGAGAGTTGCACAACCCAGATGCATCCCTTACTCACCGTTGGATTAGACTCCCGCCAATTCACAGAGATTTCGAGCTTCGGCCCCACACTATCCAGCTTCTACCCAAGTTCCATGGGTTGCCGACCGAAGAGCCGCACCTCCACCTCCAGGAATTCGAGATGATTTGCAGCACTATCCATGATCGGTTGATGACCGAGGACACCATCAAGATGATTGCCTTTCCATTCTCTTTGGTTGATAGAGCCGCATATTGGCTCAAACACCTTGGGCGATTCGTCGACACATGGGCAGATCTCCGGACCGCGTACCTGAATAAGTACTACCCTCTCGGCCGGACCAACGCAGCTCGAGCCATGATCAGTAACTTCGTCATGATCTCAAATGAACAGTTCCATGAAGCCTGGGATCGATTCAGAGAGCTCATCGACCGGTGTCCACATCATGACATCTCCAAGCCCAATCTCGTGAAGAGTTTCTTCTGTGGGCTGACACCGGAGCTGCAGGGGCTTGTGAACGCCTCTTGCGGTGGGTCTTATTTCTCCAAGGGAGAAGACGACGTCTGGGCCATCTACGAGGGCATGGCAGAAAACTCCACAGTAATGGCCCAAGCCCGAGTCTACACATAGCAGAAGCCCCCGCAAGGAGCGGGATCATTTCAGAGGATCGCCCGCATCGAAGCCGGTCCCAACACAGTGTCAGCTGCTGCAGCCCAAGCTGAATCAGCCGCATCCGACATGGGCATCATCAGTGAGAAGCTGGACCGCCTCGAGATCCTCGAGAAGAAACAGATGCAAGGCATGGCCCATATGGACCAGATTGCCAAGACCATGAGTGATCTGAAGACGCGGATCTTGTGCGTCCAGGAGGCACAAACTCAGTCACAACAGCCTCCCAGATCACATGCTGATCCGAGCAGTAGCAATGCCAACCAGCCCTCTACCTCGTACCGTCAGGTGAACCATATCCAGGCAGAGCCGATTCCCTTGCTACAGTACTATCCATCGTAGCCGCCATCTTCGGACATCCAGATGGTGGTCAATCAGCCGGAGCAGCCGCTGGCAGTTCTTCCTCCACCCTCCTTTGAGCAGGAACCATTGATGGAAGTCAATGGGATTTGGTACGACCGGTACCCTCAGCCCGGGATTCGTCGGGATCACCCTGGATTCCGTTGGGGCAATGGTGGATCCTCATCCCAACAGCAGAACCCTGCCCAAGGACAGCAGAACAGCCAGCCACAACAGCAACACCAGCAGCCCCAGTACGCCCATCAACAACAATATCAGAATGGTCCTCGTCCCTCCTATCAGGGACAGCAGTGGAGGAAGCGCCAGCAGCCTCAGCAATCTTATGCCCAGCCAAACCAGAACTATCCGTACCAGCAACACCAGCAGCAGCAGCAGCCCCATTTCCAGCAGGGACAGCCATCCGGTTCTCAGGGTCCTGCCTTTGAGAACCCAGCCCTTGATGATCTTGCCCGCTTGCTATCTGAACAGCGAGCATCTTTCAGGCAAGAAATGGATGAATTCCGGCAGGAGATGAGGGACATCATAAAAGGCAAGGCCGCCATACCCGCTCAGATTGAACCTAACCCGAACAATCTGAAAAGGAAGTCTGAGCAGGTAGAGTTTACAGAGGATACTTCTCCTAGTGATGATTTGAATGATTTGTCTTATTCTTTGAATGATGCTGATTTTGTGACTACTAGGAGCGATAGGATGCCAGCCGGCGGTGCCTCTTCTGAGCGACAACCAGAGGCAGGATCAGGAGCGCCAGAGGAGCAGAATAGCGGTGCTGATGCCGCTAATGACGATGTTGAAGACGGTGGTGCTGATGCCACCCATGATGGAGTCCAGGACGACAGTGCTGATGCTGTCGTGATACCAGATGCAGACGGTGGTGCTGATGCCACCATTTTGGATGCTGAACCAGAGCGCGGTGCTGATGCCGCGAAGACCGGTGCTAGTGGTGGTGCTGATGCCACCACATCTACTTTTGTTGAGCCACCATCTGTGATGTTGCCACATTTTGTACCTAAAGACTGTGGGAACAAAAAGAAAAACAAAAATATGAATAAAGGAAAGGTTTCTATTCAAATTGCGGATCCATATGTGGTGAATGATGATTATTGTATGGATTCTCCTTCTTCACAGGCACAGGGACCGATTCCTAGTCCTCCATCTAAGGAGGCCCCTACCATCCCCTTCCCTGAGGCACTCCGCCGTGCGAAGGGGAATAAAAAAGAAAATCAAAAAAAGAACCAGCAGGTAGAGTTCGGTAACCAAATGATTGATGGATTTCACATTCAGCTGACTCTACGAGAAGCATTTGAGCATATCCCCTTCTTCAAAAAGAACTTGAAAGAGACAACTACTGTCTGAAGGAAGAAGAGGCACAGAGATCAAATCCATATGCTCACTCATGACACTTGTTGCGCCATTCAGAACACATTGCCAGCCAAGCGACCCGATACAGGAGCTTCCTATGTCAGATGCGAGATCCAAGAGCAACGGTTTGATCGTACTCTATTAGACAGCGGGTCTTCGATCAACCTCCTTCCGGCAGCCTTACTCAAGCAATTTGAGTTTGGCCCTCTTCTTCGAAGCAGAACGGTCCTTCAGTTTGCTGATAGGTCAATTAAGAGGCCGAAGGGGTTGTTGAAGGACGTGGTCGTTACCATTCAGGGCCTGAAATTCCCCGTGGACTTTGTTGTATTGGACATGGAGATCCCTGAGTCGGTAACCGATGCCCCCATCATACTTGGACGCCCATTCTTGGCCACTGCCAAGGCGGTATCCGACCATGACAGTGGGATGGTATGTTTTCGCGTAGAGGGTGAAAGCATACAAATAGATACGATCGACCAGACCAGAGCCAGAGAGTTGGCGTGCTCAGAACAATCCAGCGAAGCTGAGCAGATGACAGAGGAAGAGCTAGACATCCACCAGGTTTGTGATTTTGAGATGACTGATGATGAATCCAACTGGAAAGATCCCATAGCACCGACTCTCGCCTTGCCTACAGATTCACTATATCTCAAGCTCATGGCAGTCGAGAGCTGGGAGAGCACATCCCTGGATGAGGATATATCTGAAGCTGATAGTGTTGTGATGAGTGGTGCTGAGGAATTTCAATCAGGTTCATCTTCTTCTGATCCCTCGGATTCAGACACTGGCTGGGATGACTTTGATGATTATTTGCCTTGTCTGATTTCTTCTGAGCCAACAGCATGACAGAGTGCGAGCCAGTGCAGTTTATTGATGATTCAGCAGGCCGCCCTTCGTCAGAAATTCATGCAGAGCGAGAGTTCTCCCATGCAGACCCGGTAGCATTTACACAGACATATCAGAAGCCAGATCTGCCACCTCCCAGTTGTCTAGAACGGAAACCTCTGCCGCAGTCGATGACATACAGATTCATTGCGGGTGAGCCAGAAATGTACCCAGTCATTATCTCAGCAGATTTGACTGGAGAACAAGAATCTCGTCTGATGGAGGTTCTTGAAAGAAACCGCAAGGCAATCGGTTGGAGTATAGCTGATCTCCAGGGGCTGAGCCCAAATCTTTGCTCCCACCACATTTATCTTGAGGATAACGCTAAGCCATCGCGTGAGTTCCAACGACGGCTGAACCCGAATCTTCGAGACGTAGTCATGAAAGAAATTTCAAGGTGGTGGAGCGCCGATTTCATCTATCCCATCTCCGACTCCAAATGGGTAAGTCCGCTACATGTGGTACCCAAGAAGACGTGTATCACTACAGTTGTCAACGAGTCTGGAGAGGAGATCGCTACCAGAGTACCAACTTCTTGGAGGGTCTGTGTGGACTACAGACGATTGAATGAGGCCACCAAGAAGGATCACTTCCTGCTACCCTTCATTGATCAGATTATCGAGCGGTTAGCTGGGAAGAGTCATTATTGTTTCCTTGACGTTTACTCTGGATACAATCAAGTGGCCATTGCGCCCGAAGACCAGGAGAAAACGACATTCACCTGTCCGTTTGGGACTTATGCTTTCAGACGGATGCCCTTTGGTCTATGTAACGCTCCGGCGACATTCCAAAGGTGCATGTTGTCCATCTTCTCAGACATGGTGGGTGACTGTTTAGAGGTCTTCATGGACGACTTCTCGGTCTATGGCGACGGGTTCGACGCTTGTCTTGACTGCTTAGACCGTGTGCTCAAGCGCTGCATTGAGGTCAATCTTGTCTTATCCTGGGAGAAGAGTAATTTCATGATGACTCAAGGGACGGTCCTTGGTCATATCGTCTCCAACAGGGGCATGGAGGTCGATCCTGCCAAGGTGGATATCATCAGAAAACTCAATCCGCCGTCCAACTTGCGTCAGTTACGGTCTTTTCTGGGGCATGTCGGTTTCTACCGACGGTTCATTCAGGACTTCAATCGAATTGCCCGACCGCTCACTGACTTGCTGACAAAAGACACTGAGTTTATTGTCAATGATAAGTGTCTTGAATCTTTTGAAACTCTCAAAAATATGGTTGTTTCAGCTCCTGTCCTTCAGCCACCCGATTGGTCTCTCCCATTCGAGATCATGACGGATGCTTCAGATTTGGCCGTTGGGGCTGTGCTTGGACAGAGGAGGGATGGTTTACCTTTTGCCATTCACTACGCCAGCCGGACTTTGGATGCCGCGCAGCCGAATTACACTGTGACTGAGAAAGAGATGCTGGCTGTAGTTTTTGCTCTTGATAAGTATCGATCTTACATTCTCGGATCTAGAGTGACCATCTACACTGATCACACCGCCATCCGTACCTAATGTCTAAGAAGGATGCCAAAGCACGTCTCACCAGATGGATCCTTCTACTCCATGAATTTGATATTGAGATTAAGGACAATCCTGGAGTCAAGAATGTGGTGGCGGATCATCTCTCCAGATTGGAGAATCTTGAGGAATCTGAGCCCAGCGCACCTATCACAGAGACATTTCCAGATGAGGCGATCTTGGCTATCAACTCGCTCCCGTGGTATGCTGACATTGTGAACTATCTTGTTGCCAAGACGGTTCCACAAGGTTGGCCCAGGCAGAAACTCGAGACCTTCCTGGCGAAGGCCAAGTTTTACCATTGGGAGGATCCCGTCCTTTATCATGAAGGAGGGGACAGTATCTGGAGGAGGTGCATTCCACAAGAAGAGCATCATAGCGTCCTCACATACTGCCACAAGCTTGAGGCAGGAGGACATCATTCTGGAAAAAGAACAGCACAGAAGGTGCTTCAATCCGGCCTATGGTGGCCTACTCTCTTCAAGGATTCTGATGAGTTCGTGAAGAGATGTACTGACTGTCAGAAAATGGGAACCTGCAGACAGAGAGACATGATGCCCATGCAACCCATTCACTTTTGTGAAGTTTTTGATGCATGGGGGATTGATTTCATGGGCCCATTTCCTATGAGTCAGGGATTCGAGCATATTTTGCTCGCTGTGGATTATGTCAGCCGATGGGTTGAGGCCATCCCCACCCGAGCTGCAGATGCTAAAACCGTTTGCAAGTTCTTGAGGAAAAATATCATTTCATAGTTCGGGGTGCCTAGAGTGTTGATTTCAGACGGGGGGTCTCACTTCATCAATGACAAGGTTAGGGCCCTTGCAGACGAGTTCGGTATTGACCATCGGGTTGCCACTCCATATCACCCTCAGACTAATGGTCTTGCCGAAGTATCGAATCGGGAGATAAAGACTATCTTGCAGAAAGTTGTCCGCCCAGACCGAAAGGATTGGTCACAGCTTTTGGACTCGGTCCTGTGGGCTTATCGGACTTCTTTCAAAAATCCATTGGGGACATCTCCCTTTCGTCTCGTCTATGGCAAGCCGTGCCATTTGCCAGTGGAGATCAAGCACAAATCTTTTTGGGCAGTCACTGAGTTGCTTTTAGATCCAGAGAGTATAGGAGACCAGAGAAGAGCAGAATTGGCAGCCCTGGAAGAACTGAGAGATACAGCCTTTTCGAACAGCCTACAGTACAAAGAGAAAGTGAAGACATGGCACGATTCGCATATCAGCCATAAACAGTTTGAGCCAGATCAGAGAGTATGGTTGTTTGATTCCAGGCTAAAATTATTTCCAGGGAAGTTGCAGAGCAAGTGGAAAGGTCCGTACGTGGTCAGGAAGGTACATGACAATGGCAGCATCGACATATCTGAACCGTCATCTTCCTCTACCTTCCGCGTCAATGGTCAACACCTGAAATTATATCTAGATCATGATCCGCCGACCATTGACGTTGCCCCCATTCTTCTGGTATGAGATGTGTCCTTTGACTCTCATCATCTGCATCTCATACATGGTGATCAAGTCCATCTTCCGTTGTACAGATCCATCTGTTCATATCACTTTCATCTGTTAATTTATTTTCTTCTTTTCTTCTTTTCTTCTTTTCCTTTTCTATTTTCTGTATCTATCAAAAAGGTGTTGCCCTTGTAGACAGTTTTCTATACTTAGGACGTACTTTGTCCTAAGTATAGGGGGTGTGCACCCCGAGTTTCTCTATTCTTCTCGATCCTCTCCATTGTCTCCTCTTCTTGTCTATACTTAGGGATATCTTACCCTAAGTATAGGGGGAGACAATCTGAGTACGATATGTCCATTCCCACCCTTGACCCTCCCTGCGTTGTGTACAGTCTGCTATACTTAGGATTATTTGATCCTAAGTATAGGGGGGACGGTCAACTTCTCATTCATTGATTCATTCATTTATTCCTTCATTCTTTAGACTTGCCTATACTTAGTACGAGTTATGTCTTCTCTTTTCTCTCCGATCTATGAGGACATAGCTCAAGCTAAGTATAGGGGGGACGTATATACTACGTATATACTTTAGCCATAACTCGTACTTTCGTAATAATATGGCTAATAATTCCTTAAAATTCATTAAAAGTCTTAATAAAAAGGTGTTTTATTCCTCAAAATCTTTGTGAACATCTATTGAAAACTATTTTGAAAATATTTTGTTACATGTTTTCAACCTGTGTAAAAACGTGTGGTTTGTAAAATTTCTTTTCTTTGTGTGAAATAAAATTTTTGAAAAATGATTTGCAAATGGTTTGAAAAATGGTTGCAAAAATATTTTGAAAAATCTATATATACTGTTTGGAAAATCTTTGCAAAATGATTTTCAAATGTGTGTACATGTTTACAAAAATGTTTGTAAAAATTATTTTGGACTATAGTTTTCAGAAATTGTGTGAAAAGCTTGTTTTCAAATAAGTTCGAGGAATACTTACATCACACCAAAATCCACTATATATATGTATAAAACTGACCACTTACCCTGTAAATTCTGAAAATCCACTTCTTGTAATTATAAGAAGCACTTCCGTGTACATATTTTAACCTAGTTTTCAGCCAAAACTTTTTCTTTTCAAAAAAAAATCCCAAAAACATTTGCAAAACTAAAATCCAAAAACATCTGAAAAATCTTTTTGAAAAATACAAAAAATGCATCTGCATCAGCATCATCTTTTCAAAAATCCATAAAAAGTTCAAAATCTTTGAAAATTGCATCACAAAAATATTTCCTGCATTGCATTACATAGCATTCGCATTTTTCGGATTGAGTTTGATAGTTGAACAAGTCTAAGTAAAATCCAGAGATTGGAGCTTGATTGGACCTTATAATCTAACTAATAACAGGAACCTTATAGGAATTGGGTTTGAGGTACTTCAGGTCTAGTTGACTTAATTCTTTGAGGATCACGGGACTTGGTTCAATGGATTCTTGACTGCCTAAGTAGAGTATTTCGGAGCACACGCACGACTCTTGTTGATAGACCTAACTTGGACACATGCACCTTTCACATGGCTCTACTCAGTTGGAGTGGTGAGGGGATTGGATTTGCCGGTATGAGACGCACATAAGTGGAAACATTTGTCCTCCTCTAGGGAGGGAAGTGCACCCCAACCCGTCCAGTGATTAGGAAGTCTGAAGACAGGAGGTTGTGGGTTGCAGTAAAGCTTCAAAAGAGGGATAGTCTACTAGCTCAAGAGGAAAAACTCCTTATGTAAATGCTGATGTGAATAGTATGTCAAAAAAAAAAGTTCAGGCATGTACAAAAATAAAAAGCCTGCAAGTATGTACAAAGTCAATAAGCAAGCTTGAGTTCCCAAGTCAAATATGTGAGCCTGCAGCAGGATGACTTGACTACACTGGTCTTGCATCCCAGGATAGGTAGCTACACTGGCTACCATCCATTCTTCTCTTCACTCCCTCCTCTTGAGTTGGTTGCCACTTGAACTTAGAAGGGAATACCCCGCTCCTCGAGGATGGAGTCATCGGATTGGGGAATCATTGGGTTGTCGTACTGGATAAGTCAGTTTCTTTGTCATTCTAGTTGGGGAGAGCCACCATCACTTACACTGTACGAGTCAGATTCATAGTCGTAAGAGTTTGCGTATGAATTGAAGTATTTCTGACCTGGCTATTGAGAAGACTTGAGCAGAGTTTTGGGATTCTCAGGGACTGTTGGATTTCAAATTCGGTTCTCAATAAGGTTCCGTCCGCACTAAAATTCCAAAGGTCCGACTTAAGCTCCAAACTTTGATTTTGTGAAGACAAGTTTGATAATCAAATAAAATCCAAGTTCTTCTTTTTCTTTTCTTTCTTTTTCTTTTTGCACTTATTGCATAAGTGTTTGCTAGGGACTAGCAAAGGTAAACTATAGGGGGATGATGAATCCACATTTCATCATCTTTATTCTATCATTTTGGCTCTAAAACCCCTAGCAAATGCCTATAAATAACCTTAAAATCATCATCTTAGCATTCATGCATGTGCATCATATTAGTGTATAAAATACTGTAATTACGGCCAAAATTATAGAATAAATAAAGAAAAGAAAAAGAATAAAATATTGTAAATATTTTATGACACGAAACCCTGAGACCTAGGCATCTTGATGAATAGGTTGACAAGGAATAAAGTAGGGGGAGATAAGGGCCAAATACCTATAATTATTAATTCATTCTTTATTCATTTTGGGACCTATTTTTGGTTCCACTTTTTATACATCAAATAAAGAAACTTTGTGCATGAAAGTTGTAGCTAATTTTATAAAGAAAAATACAAAATTGATTTCACAGAAAAATAATGTATAGATAAAAAGTTATGGTCTGAATAAGAATCCAGAATCCCAACTTCCCAGACCCGTATCTCACAACTGACAACTCCAAATGCAGCATACTCACCTTTGATTGTATATAGAAGAAAATAAGCTATTTAATGGCGGTGGTTTCGCATTTGGCGGAGCTACGGTTTGAAAGTTGAGTTTTGGACCCTCATTGTATAAATGTACTGATTAAAATATTCAATTTATTATTTATTCATTATTTTTGTATTTTTATATTTTTATAATTATGTAAATATTACTTATAATATATATGTTCATTAAAATTAGAATAAAAATGCAAAGAAAATACAAAACAAATACTTGTATAAAGATTACATAGGTATACTGCCTATACATATACCTATACAAAACACTCTTATATTTTATTTAATATACAAAATAAATCAGAAAAATAAAATAAAAATATATTTGTGTACATAAAAGTATCTTATAATTTTAGAAAATAAGAAATGAAGATAATAAAAATAGAATACACAAAATAAAAATAAAATACTAAAATACATAGGTAATATACCTATAAAGGGGTATAAAAGCAACTTGTGAAAATACATCTTATAAAAATCATTAAAAATCGGAATAAAATACTTTATAAAATTCTACACACTTTTCATTTTATAACCTAATTCAAATAATGTCATTTATTAGTTTTAAATAATTATTTTAGGAGTTTTTCATGGTTGGTCCACGTGGACCAACCAGGGGACCAGGAGAGTTGACCTCGGGTCAACTCCCTGGTCCTACTCCTGTAACAATGTCAGAGTAGGTTTGACCCCATTTTCAAGGTTTTTTGGGCGCTGCTCCTTTCATCTATTCGTGATGCACCCTTGTCGATTTTTCTCCCTCGATCAGAGCTCTTACACGCCCAAGGCTCTCCTTGGGCTGTGGAGCTCTGAATCGAGCTGGACACCTCGGTCAAGGGAGCCCTTCGTCAACCCCTTAAAACCGACCTCTGATCCCTTTTGAATTTTTGAACCGCGAATACCCACTGATATGCCCCCTTGGTCGAGCAAAAGGAGCCCGGAGGTGACAGCTTCGAGCCCCAAGCTTCCAGGCGAAGGGAGAGCACCTTACCGTCGCGCGTTCCACACCTCCGGCGAAGCGCCGCCGTCGAGGTACCTACCCTCTGGCCCCCAGGCCATCGAGGTCGTTCTTCATCTCTTTTTATCCCCTTAGCGTTCATCATATCCTTAAGATCACTCCGAGCATTTTCCCTCGTCGATTCGCCCATCTAATCACTTCATCTCTCACCTCGTCGGAGCGCAACTCCGGTGAGCCCCCATATCGCCTGTCGCACCCCGTCGAGAGCCACCTGAGGTCGAGGCACTTTGCCCTCGACCTCTTTAACCCTTTTTGTAGGTATTCGAGCCTTCACACATGACTGAGGGCATTTTGCTCGTCCACCGGTGATACCTGGAGGACCTCCGCTCCTCCTCCCTCTCCGGTGAACACCGGAGCTCCTACGGTCTTTTTGAGGCCCCCAGTCGAAGCAGGGATCTCCCAGGAAGCCTCCGAGGCATTTTGGAGCGTCAACTCACGGCGGAGGCGGAAGATCTAGACCTGGGAAACTCGCCTAGCGGCAAGTTCATCCCGGTTCTTCGTCGATCCCTCCAGGCCGTTCGATCAGCCTCGTTCTTCCAGGAGCACAGCTGCCCTTGGATCAAGCATTCCCCCAGCCGTTAGATCATCACGCCCGATCTAATCGCGGCCGTGGGCGCGAATCGTCATCGTGAGATCAGGGCGCGACACGTGTCTCCAAGTGAGCATCCTCAACCGTGCGATCTGCCCATTGACTGGGAATTTTGCATATTCGATCCCAGTAATTTTTGTATTTGTTAACTAAACCTTTAATCTTTCATCTGCTTTAATAGTTTTGTATATTTTGCATCATAGCCCCCCGCAGGTCTTGAAAATTGCAGAACAGCCCTTCTCAGGTGCGCGTGCTTTGCACGTGGACTTGGGATTTTTGTAACTTTACCCTTGCGGATTTTGACATTGGTGTTTGGTCTATTAATTGCATCATTTAGTTATAAATTTTATGTGAAAATTGCACATTAGTCCTGGAAGTTTCTCTATTCACATAAACGCCCCTGCCAGGTGCGCGTGCACGCACGTGCGTCTGGGAGATTTAGCGAGGAAGCCCTTGCGGCTTTTGGTATTAACATTTAGTCCAGAAAATATTGTATGCAGTTCAAATTTTTGCGTGGGAATTTTGTGTATGCCCCTAGGATTTTGTCTAATTACATGTATGCCCTTGCCAGACCTCTAAATCTTTGCTTGCTTGATATAATTAATTAAGGCATCATTTTAACTCCAAAAATTCCACAAAATTAGGGTTAAGCTCCTGGACACTTGTTCTTCCACGCTATAATTTTAATTTTTTATTTTATTCTATTTTTAAATTTATAAAAATCAAAAACATGCTTTTTATGCACTGTCTAGCTTAGAAAATGTCAAAAAATATTAAAACATCTCGAAAAATTCCACAAAAATTCCCTAGTGTCTATTTTATCATATTTTAGTGTCAGTCCAAAAATCACTAAAAATCTCAAGAGAAAAACACTAAAAATTTAAAAACATTCAAAAACTTCAAATATATATATAAAATCAAAGAAAACTCCAAAAAATACAAACTCAGTTTCTGTTTGTTCTACATTTCATTATCTTTATTTGAAAAATAGTGTGAAAAATTTTGGTTGCTGTTTGATAATTTTAATTCCCATTTTATTCACAGCCAGCACTTATTTCACTGATTTGACTTATTTCAGTAATTAAAAATACCAAAAACACCTTGAAAAATCCCCAAAAATCACAAAAACTGTAAAAAATCCTAAAAATATCAAAAACATTTTATTTCTGAATTTTTGGATATTTTTTACATATTTTTATACATATTTTGTCTTGTCTTTTATTACATTGTCTTTATTTTCCAATATTGAAAATTTGAAAAAAAATATAAAATATATAAAATATAAAAATCAGAAATTAAAGAGCAAAATACAAAATTAAAAATTAAATAAAAAAATAAAAAATATTAATTATTAAAAACCCACAAAAATTTTATTTGCTTGCTTGCTTAGTGTAGACACTTGACACACACATTCACTTGTGCACATTATTTTGAATTACCCTGTTTGCTCCATGTATTCGAACTCTCTGCATACTTTCCCTTTACACCATTTGTGCAGAGTTAAAAATAAATTTTAACTCCACATTATTTCTAATTTATTGATCTTTAGTGTGGGTTAATTGTTGACTAAATACATATTATTGTGGGTCGCCGCATCGACATCAGTTGTCTCCGCCCTGTGTGAGACATACTTTTTAGACCCTCGATAATTTGTGTTTATCAGGTATTACTCTCCCCAAGCAATGAATCCAATTACCAATTTTATTTTTGGTCAAGTTTTCTTAGCAGTCCCTTTTTTTAATTTTTTTTGGTGTTATCGCTTCTTTTGAGTAGATTCAAACAAGCGTCTAACGATTTTTGTATTTTCTTTTTCCTACTTTGTTCCAAAAACAGAGGGAGAAAAGAGGCGGAAAAGCCGTGCAAGTCGACACCAAGGTGGAAATCTCACCTTTGTGCCTAAATGATGCATGCAAAGTGAGAAGACTTACAGCGAATCCCATCTCTCTCCATGCGGGATGCAAAGCAGAATTTATAAACCTCAACTACATGGCGATATGTAAAGCGGAAATCGTCCTAGAATAGGCAACTGCTAGCGTGAAGAACCACAAGCTAGCCACTAACTCCCAATCCGAGTGTCCGGTCTAGGCTCACCCCTCCTCTGCTCAACACATTTGAGTTAGGAGAAAGCGCTTGTTCGGGAATGAGCTCGCGGCACGTGGATCGAAAGCTACTAGCTAACTATTTAATTAGTCTAAGTCCAACAACGATCTATAGGAACATGCAAAGGTAATTAGTGTGTTTGGACCTATTCTAATCGAATCAAGCAGGACCTATAATCTAAGGGCTCATTCCACAAAAGAAAGGAAAAAGGAAAACAAAACCGGAAAATGACAAGCGAGAAAATGCGATAAAACCGCGGTGAGCCCCCGGGTGAACAAACACCCGGAAATTAGGCCAGGTAGTGTCTCAAGAGTCCAAGTGTACCTGTATTATTACAAATTAATAAGATCACTCTCTCACAAAAATAGAAAGCAACTAAACTACCACTCTCTCTCACTCCTCCTACTCTCTCCTGCCAGCTTGACCTAAGAAGGCCAGCTCCGCTTCCCAAGGATGCCCCGGGTCACCTAAGCGATCCGCCTCGCTCCGCGGTCCCTCGCAAGAAGACAAGAGAAAAGTGGTCAGATAGCTCAATCAATAGATATATCAAAAATGTAAGAGAGATGAAATGAAGCTATGGTAAACAACAAACACAAGCAAACAGAAATGTAAACTACTCGTTGTTGCTCCCCGGCAACGGCGCCATTTGATTTAGCCAAAATTCACGGAGTCTAAAAATGGTATCTCACACAAGGCGGAGACAACCGTCGCTGTGACGACTCACAATGAACTCTGGACTAAAGTCAACAATTAACCCACACTAAAGATCAATAAATTAGAAATAATGTGGAGTTAAAATTTATTTCTAACTCTGCACAAATGATGTAAAGGGCAAGTATGCAGAGAGTTCGAACACAGGGAGCAAGCAGGGTAGTTCAAACAATTGTGCTCAAGTGAATGTGTGTGATGTGTCTACACTAAGCAAGCAATCAAAGGAAATTTTTGTGGGTTTTTTATTTTTAATTTTGTATTTTGATTTTTAATTTTCTGATTTTTATAATTTTATATTTTATATATTTTTTTATTTCTTTTTCAATATTGGAATATAAAGACAAAGTAATAATAGACTAGATAAAGTATTTATAAAAATGAGCAAAAATAACCAAAAATTCAAAAATAAATTGTTTTTGATATTTTTAGGATTGTGTACTATTTTTGTGATTTTTGGGGATTTTTTAAGGTGTTTTTGGTATTTTTAAATACTGAAATAAGGCAAAACAGTGGGCAAGCTACTGGCTATGAGTAAAATGGGAGTTAAAAATAGCAAACAGCTACAAAAATTGTCCACAGTAATTTTCAAATAAAGAGAATAAAATATGGGGTAAAAAGGAACTGAGTTTACTATTTTTGGAGTTTTCTACAATTTTATACATTTTTTTGAAGTTTTTGAGTGTTTTTAGATTTTTAGTGTTTTTCTTTTGAGACTTTTAGTGATTTTTGGATTGACACTAAAATATGGTAAAATCGACACTAGGTAATTTTTTTGGAATTTTTCGAGATGATTTAATATTTTTTTGGTATTTTCTAAGCTAGAAAGTGAATAAAAAGCATGTTTTTGATTTTTAATAAATATAAAATTAAAATAAAATCAAAAACTAAATTGATAGCGTGGAAGCACAAGTTAACAGGAGCTTAAACATATTTTTGTAGAATTTTTGGACTTAAAATGATAATTTAAATAATTAGAACAAGCATCCAAATGTTAATCAGGCCTGGCAGGAGTAGATCTGTAATTTATCAAACATTCAGGGGCTCACATGCAAAATTTCCACGAAATTTTAAACTAAATATGCAATTTTCAAGACCAAAACTAAATTACAAAAGCCGCCGGGGCCTCAATACAAAATGCCCAGGCTACACACGTGCTACACACGCGCCTGGCAGGGGCATACATGCAATATCCAAAAATGTCCGGGGCTGATATGCAAAAATCCCAAACTTTTACACTACGCGACAAAATTTTGGGATTAAACTGAAATAACCCAAAGTCCGAGGGTACCCTTACAAAATGCCCACACCTCACGTGAACAAGTCACGTGAGGTGACGTGGCAGGGGACCCATTTGTAAATATAAAAAGCTTAGGGGTCTTTGTGCAAAAGTTACCAAAATATTACACTACAGACAAAAGTTTCAGTACTAACATATAAATACAAAACGTGCGAGGGTTTGGATGCAAAATACCCTCGGCGCGCGATCCAACGGCGACGAAGAAGCCACTTAGACACGTGGCGCGTTGGGGACGGCCGACGACACTTCGCTTCGACGTCTGAGATTAGATCTCAACATGAGATCCAACGGTGGCTGGGCTCAGACGATCTGACGGTCGAGGCGAGATCTGGGACAGCGGCTCGATCGAACGGTGGAGGAGCGAGATGGAGGAACAGGGAAGAACGCCGGCGGGGCTATCTTCCCCGAGCTCGTTCTCAGGTCTCCGGCGGTGGATGGGCTCCAAAATCGAGCGGCGGACTCTTGGGAGGTCGAGGAAAATGCTGGGTTGCTCGAGTACGTTGGAGGTGCTTCGGAGTGCTGGCGTGAAGGCGGCGGAGCTCGGAGCTCCAGGTAGCTCCGACGAACCTCGCAAAATGGCCCCCAGTGGCTTTGACTGCGCGTTGACCTGCAAAAAGGGGTGAAAGGGTCCAGGGCAAACTGCCTGGACCCCGCGGGGGCGAAATGGAGGTCGGAGGTGGTCTGTGGACGGCGAAGAGATGTCGGCCGGAGGAGCGCTCCGACGAGATGGGATGATCGAGCTATTCAGGGGATGAAACTCGGATTTTTTAGGGGTTTTTGATCCTTAAGCTAAGGGGAATAAAATGAAGCAAAAAGAAGAGGAAAAAGGGGGTACCTCGAAGGTGGAGGACCTGAGGTTGGTGTACCTCGACGCCGGTGGTTGGCGGAGGTGGTGGAGCCGATTCGAGGCTTCCTCGACTCGCCTGAGGGCACGGCTGAGGAGCTGTCACCTCCAGCAGTGGAACGAGCACCAGAGGGAGGAGGATTAATGGCCAAGAATGTTCAAATTCGAAAAGGAAGTCAAGGGGCTCTTTTGAAGGGTTGACGAGGAGGTCCCTTGATCGACGCGCAACTGGCGCGACAGTGATCCTCAGCCCAAGAAGATCCTTGGGCGAGCAAGAGGGATAGTAGGGGAACGAGTTTGCAGAAGAAGGTTTCGCGAAAGGATGAAAGTCCGCGCCTCGAAAAATCCGTAAAGGCGGACGAAAAACGAGGTATCAGAGCTACAGGGAAGGTAGGTCAGACTGTTGACCTTGGTCAACAGTTCTGGCCTCCTGGTTGGTCCACGTGGACCAACTAGGAAAAACCCTAAAGAAATGTTTTATTAATTCATTTAAAATTAGAAAACAATCGAATTAAATTATGGTTATTTAATAAAAAATATTCGTTATTTTATGTAGTATTTTATTATGATTTTTAATTGATTTTATGAGGTATATTTTTATAAGTTCCCTTTTTAGCCCTATATAGGTATAATGCCTATGTATTTAAGTATTTGATTTTTATTTTGTGTATTTTATTTTATTATTTTCATTTCTTATTTTCTAAAATTATAAAACACTTTTATATACACAAATATATTTTCATTTTATTTTTCTGATTTATTTTGTATATTTAATAAAATATAAGAGTATTTTGTACAGGTATAGGTATAGGCAGTATACCTATGTGTTCTTTATACAAGTATTTTTATTTTGTATAGGTATAGGCAGTATACATGCATGAATGCTAAGATGATGATTTTAATGCAATTTACAGGCATTTGCTAGGGTTTTTGGTGCCAAAATGATAGAATAAAGATGATGAAATGTGGATTCATCACATGCCCACAAAAAATGCTAGATCTGGACATGTGCACACTTGTGCATACATAAGACTCCCAATCGCATGTTTATAAGAGATCTTATCCATTTCCTGAATTTCAAGGTCATTCTTAGGGTATAGATTGAGACTAATTTTTTCTCCTTTAGCAATTGGGGTATCAATTGATTTTGTGAAACTGCATGCCAAATCTTTAAAACACCTTATGGATGTAATTCTCTTGTGACAATTCAAGTACACCTCGAGTTCAATCTCAGTGTATTGGGATTCCTAATACATAAGAAGCATCCTCAAGATCTTTCATTTCGAATTTACTTGAAAGAAATTTCTTTGTTTTGTGCAACAAATTTAGATCATTACTGGCAAGTAGTATGTCATCCACATACAAAATCAAGAAGCTATGTTTACTTGTGACATCCATTGGATTAGTCTCAAAATCGAATGAGATTATTACTTGATGGAATTTGTGATACCATTGACGGATCTTGCTTGAGTCTATGTGTGTGTGTGTGTGTGTGTGTGTGCGTGTGTGTGTGTGTGTGCGTGTGTGTGTGTGTGTGTGTATTTCTTTAATTTCCAAATCATATTATTTGCATCTCTCTGAACAAAGTTTTCTGATTGCACCATATAGATCTCTTCAACATCTCCATCGAGAAAGATGGTCTTAACATCCATCTGATGAAGCTTAAGATCAAATTATGCAATTAATATCATGATTATTCAAAAGAAATCCTTACCAGAAACATGAGAAAATGTTTCTTTATAACTGGTTCCATCTCTTTGGGTAAATACTTTAGCTACAAGACATGCCTTAAACCTTTTAACATTATCATTTGAAGCTCTTTTGATTTTAAATATTCATCTGTAATCAATGGGTTTCCCACCTTATGGTAATGGTACAAGGTCCCAAACTTGATTGTTTTGCATTGATTTGTATTCCTAATTCATGACTTTGATCCATTTTGTAGAGTTAGAACTTTTCATGGCCTGATGGAAGTTGTTTGGATCATCTTCCCTTATTACATCTTTTTCTTGAAGAAATACTAGATAGTCATCCGAAATAGCACTTTTTTGTTCTTCAACGGATCTCCTTAAAACTTGAGGTTGTTTATTTTGATCTTGTATAACAAAATTGTGAATGAGGGGTTATTGGACATTGTCATCTTGCATTCTTGGTTTGTTCTTTCCCAATGATTGTAATACATTCCCTATCTATTCTCAATCACAATATTAAGAATCGTGATTGATTCCTCCTCAAAGACAATGTCCTAATATGAATCTTCCCCTCCAAATCAACATCCTTAAAAAAGGTTGTGGTTCTCATTTTACATATTTTCTTAAGTGTGGGATCATAAAATTTGTAACCCTTTGATCACTATGAATAACCAATAAAGTAGATGCTTGATGTTTTGGAGTGGTTTTTTTTGTATGGACATTATCATATACATAAATGCTTTAGACTAGGTCTTTTACCCGTCCAAAGCTCATACAATATTTTTGCAACTGCTTTTGTTGGTACTCTATTGAAAATGTAAGCTGTTGTTTTTAATGTTTCTATTCAGAGAGACTTTGGTAAGGTATAATGGCTAATCGTACTCCTCACCAATCTTTAAGAGTCATGTTATGTCTCTCAACCACACAATTCATGATAGGTGAACCCGGCATTGTATATTGAGGAATAATTCACATTCTTCTAGGAATAAAGCAAAAGCACATGGATGTTGTTCACACGAATAATCATATCTACCACAGTATTCACCACCATGATCAGATCCGATGCACTTTATGATTTTGTTGAGTTGGAGCTCAACTTCAGCCTTAAATAATTTGAGCATATTCAGATCTTGTGACTGTTCATGAATAAGATAAAAGTAATTGTATCTTGAGTAGTCATCTATGAATGATATAAAATATTGTTGGCCATTCCAAGATGTCGTAGAGAATGGACCACATATATCAGTATGTATCAATTCTAAGACACTAAAGCCCTATTGGTACCTGATATCCTTAATTTAGTTTGTTTACCTTTAATGCAATTGACACAGACATAACGCTTGTGTCAAATTGATGCTGAACTTTCTGAGATGATTTTTCACTTAGCGCCTCTTGATTCAGCAACCATAGATTTATTATACGAAGCAACTGTATCAAGCAAATAAAGCTTATCACTAGAAATTAAAGATCATGTACCAATCACGATAGAGTTGAAATGAAGACTAAATTCCCCATCTTCAAAACTTAAAAAACAATCTAAAATGTCCAATGTAGAAACGAAAACCAAATTTTATCAAAAAAAACAAAACCACAAAGGTACTTTAACTCTAGATAATGACCAATTCCTAATAAAAGCTTAAAAATCCAATTGCCACAACTTCTACCTTCCTTCTATCACCTACATAGATGTATCTTTCAACATCAGTTGGTCGTCAATAGTTCAGCAACCCTGCATAGAAACACTTATGTCAGTAGAGACACATGAATCTAATAGCCAAGTGTTTCTTGAAAGTGAAGCCAAATTAACTTCAAAAAAAACCAAAGTATGGATTCTATCTTTCTTCATACGTCATGCATGATATTTGGCACAATCTTTCTTGACGTGTCTAGATTTCTTGTTGATGAATCTCCATTTCATCACCTTTATTTTATTATTTTGGCCTTAAAACCCCTAGCAAATGCATGTAAATAGCATCAATCTATGCATAATAGCATTCACTATTTATTGTATTTATTGTATAAAATAAGATTTTTAATGCCAAAATTATAGAATAAAGAGAAGAAAAGAAAAAGGAATAAAATATTGAAAACATTTTATGACCTTAAACCCCAAGACCAAGTCAAGAATTGAGTTGGTCGACAAGGAATAAAGTAGGGGGAGATAAGGGCCAAAAAGATAATAAAAATCAAATTCTTTTATTCACTATTTATGCATTTTGACACCTATTTTATTCTATACTATTTATTCATCAAATAACGATACTTTGTACATAAAAGTTGTATATAATAATGTAAATAAAAGTACAAAATTGAATTTGTACAAAACTAATACACAATGTTCATTTTATACACAAAATAAAAAGCCAAAAACCAAACTTCACAGACCCATATCTTTCAAATAAAAACTCAAAACATATCAAAATCACCTCTCATTGTATATAACTTTTCACAAGCTATTTAATGGTGGTGGTTTTGTATTTTTGGAGTTACTGTGTGAAAGTTAGTGTTTAGACCCTCATTATATATTGTACCGATTAAAATATTCAATTTATTAATTATTCATTATTTTTACAAATTTATATTTTTATAATTTTGTAAATATTATTTATAACATATGTGCATATTAAAACTAAAATAAAACCGCAAAGAAATTGTAAAATAAAATAAATCTATGTGAAAACATAGATAAAATAACAATGTTATACATGTATATAAATAAAAGGGAAACACATTCTTTCATTCTTTTATTCTTTATATTTTTAGAATATTGTAAATATTATCCATATTCTATTAAAAATATAAAACCAAAATAAAAACCAATAAAATATATTAAAATAAAAATATGTGTATAAAACATAGGTAAAATACCTATAAATATACATACATAATATACATACTTATTTATTTAAATATACAAATAATACCATAAAAATAAAATAAAAATAGATTCATACTCACAAAAATAAGTTATAAATATATAAAATAAAATAATAAAATATATAAAATATATAAAATATATAAAAATAAAAATGTACAAAACATAGATGAATATACCTATAAATACACTATTAAATATTAACTGCTAACAAAATATACAAAAAATAAATAAAAATCATAATAAAATACTAAATTAAATAATAAATATTTTTTATTTTATATACATAAATTAATAAAATCATTTACTATTTTTAAATAATTATTTTTTATTTAAATTGGCGATTTTGTCATTTTGTGATCCTGCGTGGACCAATCCCCTTCCAGGGATTGTTGATCGCCCGGTCAACAGTCCCTCCCAGGTCCGATTTGACATGAACCTTCCTAATCCCGCAACTTCTGCCCTTTTCCCGGTTGATCTATCAATCAATCGCCCTCGATGTCTTCTTGACATTTGTTCCTCCATCATTGTACATCCACGTCGACTTCTTTACTTGCTTGTACATACACTCAACGTCACCATTTGTCCAGTTAATAAGGGTGCTTGCTTTGTTCATAAATAAGGACCTCCACCTCCATTCTCAAATTTGGCCACTTTCTAAGTCCTAAATCCCCTCGACTACGGCCTAGCGTGCATCCTCGTGATAGGGGGAGGTCCCCTGGAGCTTGGAGGCAACTGAAGGATGAAGGAGGTGCACCCAGGAGGTGCTCCGGCAACCATCTCTGCTCCTTGGCTCCAGCCAGGTAAGAGTTGCACCCTTTTATTTCTTTAGGTAGATTTTTATGCCAGTTTTTTAATTATGCAATTTGATTAGCCATTAGTTTAGTGTTTTAGTGTAAATTAGGTGATTCGTAGTTCACCGGAGCTCCGCTCCGGTGAACGATTTCCACCGTCCTTCACGTGCTTCCGACTCACCAAACCATCTCACTCTCTTCCCCTTCCAATTCCCTACATCTCAGGCATTCCATTTCATCCAGATCCCTAGTGGATCTGGAAATCAGGTGCCCCACTCCGCCGCTCGTTGGAGGCACTCCGCCCGCTCCACCTTCCACTCATTCCGACCAAATAAGAGACCCAGCCCCTATTTTTCTTGCGCGAAGCTTACTGCAGGTGCTGGAGGCCAAACGACTCCAACGGAGACAATTTTTTAGAGAAAGGAGGCACCTGGAATCCCCTTGCTTCCTCGGTTCTGTCTGACCACGTCGGAGCTCCAGGAGACCGGTTGAAGCCATCGATCAACACGGGAGACTGCCGGGAACAAGAAGAGACACTCGGCGGTGATGGAAGAGGCCGGAGGAGCTCGCAATGTCCGAGCGAAGTTCGCTCCAGGCGAACTTCTTCCCTCTTCTTCCGGACCCCCCCCCGGTAGCCGTCGGATGAAGGAGGGTCCAAATCACACCAAAGCCATTGGATCGCGCCATGCATCAGCTGTCAGATCACTCGATGCGATCTAATCTCTATAGTCCAGCACGAAGTGTCATCGTCGTGCGATGAAGCGGCACGTGGATAAGTGAGATGATCCAGATCGTCCGCCCGCGTGCATATATGGGGTAATTTCCATATATACCCCCGCTTTTTGTATTTTATTATTTAGTCCTATAAATGAAAATTAATGTTTATAAATAATTGGACATTTTGTATTTGACCCCTACATTTATTTAATTTGCATTTGGGTCCAGTCCACGTCACCTCACGTGCCATCCCACGTGAAGTGGAAAAATTGCAGGGAGGCCTTTGCAAGTTTTTGTATTTATATTTAGTCTAATAAATTGTGGATAACGTTATATATTTTTGAAAAATAACTAGAAGATCCCTGGACTTTATTGAAATTGCAATTAGGTCCTTCCCAGGTTGCGTCACATGTACTCCCACGTGATGGGTAAATTGCTTTTTTAGTCCTAGAATTTTTGTAATTATTTATTTATCCAATAAAATTTTGTTAACGTTGTATATTTCTGGCAAATTTGCACAGAATCCCCCTGAAGTTTATTTTATTTGTAAATATGCCCCTGCCAAGACATGTATTTTTGTGTGTTTTATCTATTAATTAAAAATAGCTAATGTGCTCCTAAAATTCACAAAAATAGGATTAGATGCTTCCTGCATTGTACTCTCACATCACATGTCCACTTTGCATTTTTTGCGTTTAATATATTTATTAAAATTAAAAAGGAGTCTATTTATTCCCTATTTAAGTTATAAAATACCAAAAAATATAAAAACATCTCTAAAAATTCAAAAAAAATAATATAAAGTATATTTTATCCTATTTTAATTGCAACAAAAAATCATGAAAAATTGAAAAATAAAACCCTAAAAATCTAAAAACCCCAAAATCATTGATAAAAATCTTAAAAATCCTTTTAAAATCCAAAAATATGATTATTTATTTTATAATTTTATATATATTTATATTTATAAATTAAAATTGATTTGGGTAATTTTGGAGTTTATTTACTATTTTTAAAATCCAATTCAATATCAAGTATATTTATTATTCCCTTATTTGGGATATAATTGACATTAAAAAATGCATAACAGTAGTAAAAAATGCCAGAAAAATAACAAAAATGAGAAAAAATATAAAAATCACAAAAACATTATATTTAGTGTATTTTACCTATTTTTACATATTTCTTTATTTAAAGTATCTATATATATAGTATTTATACATACACATATGCATATACATATGTATATATATTATATTTAAATTAAAAAAATGTAAAAATTGAAAAGAAAAAAAGAAAATAAAAAAACTAAAACCAAAAATAAAATAGAACAATATAAAATTGAAAACCCACAAAAATAATAAATTGAACAAAAGATAAAAGACATAACTTTTGCGCATTGTATTTTGCCTCCTCTTCTTTGCTCCCTGTGTTCGACCTCTACACATGCTTACACCTATACACATTTGTTGTAGAGTTATAATAAATTTTAACTCCACATTTTTAATATTTTACTACTTTATTCATATTGTGGGTTACTTGTTGATCAATCCAAGTTTATCGAGCGGTCGCCTCAGCGACATTGTAGCTCTCGTCTTGTGTAGACTACTCTAGGCCATCAACAAACTTGTGGTTATCAAATGGAGCCTTTGCCAGGGAGCAATGCCGCGTAGTTGGATCTTATTTTTTTATATTATCGCTTGTTCATACATTTATTTTTTTATTCATTTCTAGCATTTATTTATTTTCAGTTGATATTATTGATTGATTGTCCTGACCACTCTCTTTGTTTGGCTTTGATGTGAGGGACCGCTGCGCGAAGGAGGACCGGTGCACCCAAGCAAGGCGGAGTAAGCCTTTCTTGCTCGGCTGACGGGAGAGAGCATCAAGGGCAGATAGTGATGAATTTTTGCAGACAGACAACTTTTCTGCATTTCATTTATTATGTAAATTTATGTGAGAGGGTGACATTTGGCATGTAATAATACAGAACTCTCAGTTACTCTGACTTCCGAGGTCCATTGCCCGAGATATTGTTCCCTTGGGGGCCTCGATGGTTTGACACGTTTTCGCTTTTTATTTTTATTTTTATTATTTTGTGTGAATGAGCCCTAGCTTAGGGAATTGCTTGCTCGATAGATTAAGGTACAAACCCCTAATATATTTGCATGTGCCTATAGACGTGGCTTTGGACTTAGTCAAATATTACAATATGGTTCTTCACGATAATAGCAGTTACTATCCTGGGGCGATTTCATCGGATTGCATCTCATATAGCATAGGTTTTCAATCTGTCTTGCATCCCGCATGGACAGAGCTGGGAAGCATTGTAAGTCTTCTAAATTGGCATGCATCATCGATTTCCGACTTGCACAGCTTTTTTGATCTTCTCCCTTTGATTTTGACCGCCTAGGATGCTAAATGGAATTGGAAACACTGATGGCACGTGCATTGAAAAATAACAAAAAAAGTTATAACTTAAATAAGATTGGGACTGCTAACTCTATTAGACTTAAAAATAAAAACGTAATGGATTCCTTGCCTTGGGGAGAGCAACCCCCTCCTTGTTTGTGCATCTTATTATTACGTACACGCTAAGGATTAGTGCCCAACTCCCAAACCTAACTTCGGTGTGTACAACTTTTGATGATCACCTAACTCTGAAATCAATAAGATAAAAGACCACATCTCGGTCTTCACTATGTTGAGTAGGTGAATCGGGGGTTTGCTCTGTGTATTGATTGTGCTTTGAGTCCATTTGCATTTTTCATCTATCTTTGAGTTCGCTGTCCCATCTGTGTGAGTCATCATTTTTATCTTTGAGTCTCTCTACCTCTCTTACATATACAGTTCATCATCGGCATTCGATTCGTGATATTGGGTCTTGATCCTCACCTTCTTAACCGAATTTTGCAACTTCTCTCCTTCTCCTTGCCTATATCGCCCACATCTAGTTCGGTTTGAGGAGACTCACTCCTTGAACCATAATTTTGATTGTGCCCACCTTAATCTTGCCCACCCTCCTCATCTCCCCCATATCATTCTTCTTCTACTCAGGATCATTGTGCTTTCAGATATTGCCTACATCGAGGATTGCGACTTCTATTGATGATTTGAGTAAGTCGGGAATGATTTCAAGGACGATGAGATTGGTACCCTACATTTGGTGGATCTGGCTTGAAGATTTGTGCATAATTATTATTGAGGATTTTGATGTTGCATAACTATTAGGTGTGACACTTATTAAGGATCTTTTATCTCACACATCGGGTTGAGGATGTGATGTGCTTTGATGGTTTGTTGATGATATCATGAGCAATGAATGATCGATCTATTTTGAGGTTCCACCGTCTTGATTTCTGAGCTTGATTGCCTATCTTGATTTGTTCTTCATAGTGACGGTGACCGGATCCCACATGAATTCCTTCATCTACCTGATTGATCTATCCTCGATCTCCTGACTTGTCCATCCACCCGTGGCACCTCGAGGATTTCTGCCTATCTTTTGTACCATCTCAGCTGATTGGACAGCTTCGAGGGACCGCATTGTTAATGATGAGATTGAATCTTTTGTCCCTCACATGACCTTATGCCCTCCTGAGGATTGATAGATTGATTTCTTTTGAGGACCTGGGATGTGATGCCACAATCCCATGATTTGATTGACCTAGCTTGCATCACTCCCTGAGGACTATCTGTGGGAGGATGCAACACATTCTCTACGATCGGTCTCATTCACTAACTATGTATCCACCTTGTTGGAGCCTGAAACCGCATCATCTAAGTTGATTGATTGGCCTCCTTGTCTGAATAGGTGCCCGATGTGTCGGTGCACGAGGCCAATTCCATGGACTTCCTTTGAGTCTTCTCTCCTTGACGGTCCTCGCAAGGATGAGCCCCACATTTATGATTATTCCTTTCCTAGTTCATAGAGCTCTCTGAGGGTTATCTGCGAGAGACTATGACAATTGCTATATCTATCGGTCTCTTCTGTTGATAGCCGATCTGTTGCCTATCGAGACCACCTCTGAGGATTTGTCTGATGGATCCAGCTCCTTCGAGCCCTCTCTCCTTGAAGACCCTCTCAAGGATGAGATCTGATCTAAATATTCACTGCATAGTTGGCATTACTCCTTGAAGACTATCTGCGGGAGGGTGTGACACTTTCTTTATGCTCGGTTCTCCTTGTTGATTGTGCCTCCGATTTGGCGGAGCACAGAAGCGAGTCATCTGATATATTTCTTGGTCCCCACTGCCTTCTTGTGGTATTCGATCTGTCGGATCCTGGGGACCTATCTAACTAGACTTCTTTGAGTTCGCTCTCCTTGACGGTCCTCACAAGGACGAGCCTTCTTTATCTGACTATTTGACGCTTAGTTGGCAGTACGCTCCTCGAGGGTTGTCTACGGGACACTGCCACATTTTCTTGATTTGTCGGCCTCTTCTGTTGGTAGCTGATATGTCGCCTATCGAGACCTCTTCTGTGATCTGTCTGATGGATCCGTCTCCTCTGAGCCCGCTCACCTTGACGACCCTCGCAAGGGTGGGCCTCTATTCTCATTATTCATTGTCTAGCATGTACTACTCCATGAGGGTTATCTGCAGGAGGGTACATCACTTTGTATGTACTCAGCTTCACTCCTTGTGTCTCCTACTTGGTGGAGCATGAAGTCGGGTCCTCTGAATTGTGTACTCGGTCTCCTCCCTAGTTGTGTCTCATGTATGTAGGAGCACGGAGCCCGAGCCTTCTGATATCTTTGATTCATCTGAGTCTGCTCACCTTGAGGACCCACGCAGGGTTGAGCCATGACTTCTGTTGTTCAGTGTGTCCCTGTCTTTCTGACTTTATAACCACCGAATACCACGCTGCGGCATCAGGAAAGTCTCATGTCCTTCATAGTTCGTATCTTTTTGAGACTTTGATTTACTTGGAGGAGTCTGTACTGTTCTTTTTTCCTCTAGGTCTTCCAGTATTGGCTTCGATCACTCATTCCTTCCTTATAAGCCGATGATCTACTTCACGCTACTAGTCCTTCCTTTAGCTTTCGATCTCTTTTCCCTGTTAGCTGACACCCACTTGATTGAATACCTGGGTGTCTTTTCACTGTCTGACCATGTCTTCGTTCTCACAGGGAGACGATGACGAGACCACGGTATTCACTTATCAGATATCGTCATGTACCTTACCAGCCTCTACTTATTATATATGTGTTTTGTATTATATTCATTCTGTCTCACGTATGTCTTGTTTGCCCCAGATCTTTCGCCATAGATGTTTGCATGTACGTAGGACATACCTTGTCCTAAGTATAGGGGGTACACAGTGTGTTGTTATTTTTCCGTTCTGTTTCATCACTCATGTTGCTGCTTATACTTAGGGATCTTTCACCCTAAGTATAGGGGGAGTGATGTGTACATTCTCCATGATCTTTTTCATATGTCTGTATATCTCTGACTTTTCTTCTTTTCTTCTTTTCATTTTCATTTTTCGTTTTCTCCAGAAAATGTGTCACCCCTTTTTGTCAGCCTTATGTACTTCGGACGTACTTTGTCCTAAGTATTGGGGGGGTGCACCCCGGATTCTTTCATTCTTTGATCCCCTCCACTGTCTCCTCTCTTGTTTATTTGCTCTGCTATACATAGGGATATCTCACCCTAAGTATAGGAGGAGGCAGCCCGAGTCATGATCTATTTATTCCCACCCTCGACCCTACCTGCCTTCTGTACGGTCTGCTATACTTAGGATTATTTGATCCTATGTGTAGGGGGGTCGGTCAAATTCTTATTCATTTATCTCTTCATTCTTTCATTTCTTATTCAGTCGTTATAGTATAGGCTTTTCTATACTCAGTACGAGTTTTGTCTTCTTTTTTTGCTCTTCGATCTATGAGGACATAGCTCATGCTAAGTATAGGGGGTCGTATATACTCTGTATATACTTTAGCCATAACTCGTACTTTCGAATAGTTATTAATAAATATGGCTAAAAATACTATATATACATATATAATTCATTAAAAATCATTTAGTAATGTTTTTATTCGTCAAATTTCTTTTTGTATATACTGACTAATAAATCAGGTTAAAAATATTTTTGCAAAATGATTTGAAAAATGGTGTGACCCGTTTGGAAAACCTTTTCTGAAATATTTTCAACCTTTGTAATAATGTTTTTGATTGCAAAAACTCTTTTCTTTGTGTGAAATAAAAGATTTGAAAACCTATTTGCAAATGGTTTTGAAAATAGTTGTAAAAATATTTTGAAAAATGTATATACATTGTTTGAAAAATCTTTGCAAAACAGCTTTCAAATGTTTGTAAATATCTGCAAAAATTATTTTGTACTATAGTTTTCAAAATTATTTACAAATATATTTGAGGAATAAATGCATCATTAAAAAATATATATACATCTAAAAAATAAAACTCTTTACTAATTACATACATACCTATAAAATAACTTTTGAAAATTTATAAATTCTTTAAATCTTAACTCTTGTAAATAAAAAGAAGCACGCTCGTGTAAATAGTTGTATATATTTTATACTTTCTTGTGTCAAAATTCTTTTTATTTACAAAATTCTTTGTGTAAAAACCCTTTTTCATTTTCAAATTCTTTTTGAAAATTTGCATCATTCTTTCTGCATTGCACATAGCATTTGCATAGCATTCATATTCTTTGATTGAGCTTGATGATTGAATTAGTCCAATAAAGTCGAAGATTGGAGCTTAGTTGGACCTTACTTCACCTAATTACACTGGAACCTTATGGGAACTAGGTTTAAGGTACTTCAGGTCCATTGGGACTTAATTCTTTGAGACTCGAGGATGGGTTCAAGTAACCTCAACTGACTAACTAGAACTTTTCGAGACGCATGCATGACTCTTGTCGAACGTGACCTAACTTGGACACTTGCACCTTTCACTTGGCTCAACTCAGTTGGAGTGGTGAGGGGGTTGGATTTGCCGGTCTGAGACGCACACGGGTGGAAACATTCATCCTCCTCTAGGGAGGGAAGTGCACCCCAACTTGGTCCAGTTGCCATGAAGTCGAATGACAAGAGAGTATGGGTTGCAATAAAGCTTCAAAAGAGGGATAGTCTTCTGGCTCAAGATGAAAAACTCCTTATGTAAATGCTACTGTAAATAGTATGTTGAAAAAACCTCCAATAAAGTGGACAGGCCTGCAAATAAAAATAAAATGCTTGTCGGAGTATGTATATATGTTGATAGAAAATAAGCAAGCTTGAGCATCAAAGTTACACCATGTGAGCCTGCAGCTGGATGACTTGACTACACTGGTCATGCATCCCAGGAAAGGTAGATACGCTGGTTACCATCCATTCTTCTCTTCACCTCCTCCTCTTGAGTTGGATGCCACTTGAACTTAGAAGGAATACCCCACTCCTCGAGGACAGAGTGCTGGATTGGGGAATCATTGGGTTGTCATTCTGGAGAAGTCAGTTCTTTTGTCATTTCAGTTGTGGAGAGCCACTATCACTTACACCGTACAAGTCAGCTTCATAGTCATAAGGGTTTGCGTATGTTGTAGGCTAGTTATGACCTGGCTATTGAGGTGGTTTGAACCGAGTTCTGTGATTCTTAGAGGTTGTCGTGTTTTAAATTTGGTTCCCAACCAGGTTCCACGCACATTTTCACGTCAAGGTCTAACCTAAGCTCCAAACTTTGATTTCGTGGTGACAAGTTTAATTATTGAAATCAATCCCATCTATTCTTTCTTTTTCTTTTCTTCTTTATTCTTTTTATACTCATTGCATAAGTGTTTGCTAGGGACTAGCAAAGGCAAGTATAGGGGGGTGATGAATCTCCATTTCATCATCTTTATTCTATCATTTTGACCTTAAAACCCCTAGCTAATGCATGTAAACAGCATCAAATTGTGCATAATAGCATTCACTATTTATTGTATGTATTGTATAAAATAAAGTTTTTAATGCCAAAATTATAGAATAAAGAGAAGAAAAGAAAAGGGAATAAAATATTGAAAATATTTTATGATCCTAAACCCCGATACCAAGTCAAGAATTGAGTTGGTCGATAAGGAATAAAGTAGGGAGAGATAAGGGCCAAAAAGACAATAAAAATCCAATTCTTTTATTCATTATTTATGCATTTTTGACATTTATTTTATTCTTTATTATTTATTCATCAAATAAAGATACTTTGTACATAAAAGTTATAGATAATATTGTAAATAAAAATACAAAATCGAATTTGTATAAAAATACACAGTGTTCATTTTATACACAAAATAAAAAACCAAAAACCAAACTTCACATACCCATATCTTTCAAATAAAAATCAAAATATATCAAAATCACCTCTAATTGTATATAACTTTTCACAGGCTATTTAATGGAGGTGTTTTTGTATTTTTTGGAGTTACTATGTGAAAGTTAGGTTTTTGACTCTCATTGTATAGTGTACCGATTAAAATATTCGATTTAATAATTATCCATTATTTTTACAAATTTATTTTTTTATAATTTTGTAAATATTATTTATAACATATGTGCATATTAAAACTAAAATAAAACTAAAAAAATTGTAAAATAAAATAAATCTATGTGAAAACATAGATAAAATACCTATGTTATACATGTATATAAATAAAAGGGGAAACATATTCTTTCATTCTTTTATTCTTTATATTTTTAAAATATTGTAAATATTATTCATATTCTATTAAAAGTATAAAACCAAAATAAAAATCAATAAAATACCTTAAAATAAAAGGATGTGTATGAAACATAGGTAAAATACCTATAAATATACCTACATAATATACATACTTATTTATTTAAATATACAAATAACATCATAAAAATAAAATAAAAATATATTCATACTCACATAAATAAGTTATAAATATATACAATAAAATAATAAAATAATAAAATAAAACATATAAAAATAAAAATGTACAATACACAGATGAATATACATATAAATCCACTATTAAAACTTAACTACTAATAAAATACACCAAAAAATAAATAAAAATCATAATAAAATACTACATTAAATAATAAATAATTTTTATTTTATATACAAAAATTATTAAAATCATTTTCTATTTTAAAATAATTATTTTTTATTTAAATTGGAAGTTTTTTCGTTTTGTGATACTGCGTGGACCAATCCCCTTCTAGGAATTGTTGACCGCCTGGTCAACAGTCCCTCCCAGGTCCTATTTGACATGAACCTTTCTAATACCGCAACTTCCGCCCTTTTTCCTGGTTGATCTATCGATCAATCGCCATCGATGTCTTCTTGACATTTGATCCTCCATCATTGTACATCCACGCCTTCTTTTCTTTCTTGTACATACACTCAATCGTCGCCATTTGTCCAGTCAATATGGATGTTCGCTTTGTTCATAAATAAGGACCTCCACCTCCATTCTCAAATTTGGTCGCTTTCTAAGTCCTAAATCCCCTTGACTCCGGCCTAGCGTACATCCTCGTAACAGGAGGAGGTCCCTTGGAGCTTGGAGGTAGCTGAAGGATGAAGGAGGTGCACCCAGGCAGCGCTCCGGTGACCATCTCTACTCCTTGGCTTCGTCCAGGTAAGAGCTGCATCCTTTTATTTTTTTAGGTAGATTTTTATGTCAGCTTTTTAATTATGAAATTATATTAGCCATTAGTGTAGTGTTTTAGTGTAAATTAGGTGATTCGTAGTTCGTCGGAGATCCGCTCCGATGAACGATTTCTGTCGTCCTTCGTGTGCTTCCAACTCGCCAAAATACCTTACTCTCTTCCCCTTCTGATTCCCTACATCCCGGGCATTCCATTTCATCCAGATCCCTAGTGGATCTGGAAATCAGGTGCCCCACTCCGCCGCTCGCCAGAGGCACCTCCGCCCGCTCCACCTTCCACCCATTTCGACCAAATAAGAGCCCCAAGCCCCTATTATTCTTGCGTGAAGCTTACTGCAGGTGTTGGAGGCCAAACAACTCCAATGGAGTTGATTATTGAAGAGAAAGGAGGTACTTGGAGTCCCCTTGCTTCCTCGGCTCCGCCTGACCACGCCGGAGCTCCAGAAGCCCAGTTGAAGCCATCGATCGACACGGGAGACTAACAGGAACAAGAAGAGACACTCGGCGGTGACGGAGGAGGCCGGAGGAGCCCGTAATGTCCCAGCGAAGTTCGCTCCAGAAGAACTTCTTCCTTGTTCTTCCAGACCCCCCCCCCGGTAGCCGTCGGATGAAGGAGGGTCCAGATCACACCAGAGTCGTTGGATCGCATAATGCATCATACGTCAGATCGCTCGATGCGATCTAATCTCAGCCGTCCAGCACGAAGCATCATCGTCGTGTGACGAAGTGACACGTGGATAAGTGAGATGATCCAGACTGTCCGCCCGCACGCATATATGGGGTAATTTGCATATATGCCCTGCCTTTTGTATTTTATTATTTAGTCTTGTAAATAAAAGTTAATGTTTATAAATAATTGGACATTTTGTATTTGACCCCTTGTATTTATTTAATTTGCATTTGGGTCTAGTCCACGTCACCTCACATGCCGTCCTACGTGAGGTGGTGAAATTACAGGGAGGACCTTGCAAGTTTTTGTATTTATATTTAGTCCAATAAATTGTGGATAATGTTATATATTTTTGTAAAAATTATTGGAAGATCCTTGGACTTTATTGAAATTGCATTTAGTTCCTTCCCAGGTTGCGTCGCATATACTCCCACGTGATGGGTAAATTGCTTGTTTAGTCATGGCATTTTTGTAATTAATTCTTAATCAAATAACATTTTATTAACGTTGTACATTTTTGGCAAATTTGCACAGAACCCCCTAAAGTTTATTTTATTTGCAAATATACCATGCTAGGACATGCATTTTTGTGTATTTATCTATTAATTAAAAATAGCTAATGTGCTCCTAAAAATTCATAAAAATAGGATTAGATGCTTCATGCATTATAATCTCACGCCATGTACCCACTTTGCATTTTTTTGCATTTTTATTTATTAAAATTAAAAAGGAGTTTATTTATTCACTGTTTAAGTTATAATATACCAAAAAATATAAAAACATCTCTAAAAATTCCAAAAAATTATATATAGTATATTTTATCCTATTTTAATTACAGACCTAATATCACAAAAAATTGAAAAACAAAAACCCTAAAAATCTAAAAGCCTCAAAATCTTTGATAGAAATCTTAAAAATCCTTTAAAAATCCAAAAATGTGATTTCTATTTTATAATTATATATTTATTAATTAATTAATTAATTAATTAAAATTGATTTGGGTAATTTTGGAGTTTATTTACTATTTTTAAAATCCAATTCAATATCAGGTATATTTATTAATCTCTTATTTGGGATATTTTTGACATTAAAAAATGCATAAAATAGTAAAAAAATGGCTGAAAAATAACAAAAAAATTAGAAAAAATATAAAAATCACAAAAACATTATATTTACTATATTTTACCTATTTTTACATATTTTTATATTTATAGTATCTATATATATAGTATGTATACATACACATATGCATATACATATGTATATATATATTATATTTAAATTAAAAAAGAAATATAAAAATTGAAAAATACAAAAAAGAAAGTAACAAAAACCTAAACCAAAAATAAAATATAATATAATATAAAATTAAAAACCCATAAAAATAATAAATTGAACAAGAGATAAAAGACAGAATTTTTACGCATTGTAGTTTGCCTCCTCCTCCCGTTTGTTCCCTATGTTCGACCTCTAGACATGCTTATACCTATATACATTTGTCGTAGAGTTATAATAAAATTTAACTCCACATTTTTTATATTTTACTGCTTTATTCATATTGTCGGTTACTTGTTGACCAATCCAAGTTTATCGAGCGGTCACCTCAGCGACATTGTAGCTCTCGCCTTGTGTAGACTACTCTAGGCCCTCGACAAATTTGTAGTTATCATTTGTAGAAGAAGAAAGTAATTGCATTTTTATCCTTCTTTACTAGACCTATCAGAGAAGCATTACTCATTTCTTTTGTTGCCCTTATCCTTAGAGGCCACAACCAAATGAGCAATCTCTGGCTTTTTTCTGCTTTAGCATGTCTTCCTCTTGATGTTAGTACGAAATGGGCTTGTTAAGAGTCAACTTCTCCTTTTGGTAGTTATAACTGACTCTGGATGGGATGCGTTGTGATGAAAGCGACATCAGAACCAAATGAACTAGCAAGTCATCAAATATTGACAGGTCTAATTCATGCATCTTTGAAGCAATATGAGCCATTTCAAGATTGTACTCCCTTGCGTTTCCTAGTGTACTTAATGGAAATCAAACACTATAGATATGTGATTGTTTCTTCATTATCATTTTTCGTAAAATGCTATTCAATTTTAGCAAAGTACCTTTAATTGTGGTTATTTTTCTTCGGCAATCCTTCTAAGGGTTTCTAAAATGACGCACTTTATGATCATGAGACACATGCTTTGAAATTTGTACCTGAAGCACGAGAATGAAATTCAAAGTGGCAGAGATAGTACATGCTGAAGCGAGAGCTATAAAATATAGAATAAAAGAAAAAAGAATTAATGTATTATTCACCAATGTGAATATATGTATATAACCATAAGAAAAATAAGATACCAAGCGCATCACTAACTATTAAGTCTTTAGATAATAATGTTAGTTGTAAGTGGTACTCTTGTTGTGTTGATCAATTACCAATTATAAATCATGTCAAGTAGTGAGACCATCTTTGGATGTGTCTTATTAGTCAAATAAAATTTTATAGCCATTACTCAATTATCATCACATGTAAACACTTAAACAAATATTGTCCCTCCTTTGGGAAGGATAATATTTATAATGCACACCAAATCTATCTAAATATTTCTAATAATATAATTTTGACGGTAGAGGTCGCTTTGGTGTCTTATCCGGTTCAATTGCATCAATAGGAATATTGTAATTATGTCTTGTGCTTGATGAGAACTTTATTTTAGGAATTTTTACACCCATAACCATGAATAATTGTGCAATTACAATCATAACCCTGTATAATCGTGAATTACACAGCAAACCCTAAATAGTTACTCCGTCTCACACCCATAACCCTCCGTTAATTTTTCTGTTAACTCAATCATATCATTGAGTTAAGTTAACCATGGTCTATCCAACTACTTTTAAAAAATAAAAAAAATAAAAAACTATTAGCATCTCGTGGTGGTCAGGCCAGAGGGAACCTTCCAGTGAGGAGCGGAGCTCGCAAGCAAGAAGGGAGGGCTTGCAGAGGCAGGGCTCTCCCAGGCAGGAGGCGGGGTGGCGGGGGAGGTCGGGACTTCATCGGAGCTCGCAGGCGCGGGATGGGGTGTGGGGCTTCCCAGGCAGGAGGCGGGGGAGGTCGGGGCTTCGTTCCGCTTGGGGGATGTCGGCTCGCAGGCGAAGGGTGGGGGTGGGGCTTCCCAGGCAGGAGGCGGGGAAGGCAGGCGCGGAGGGGTTGGGGTTGGCTCGGGGTCGTCCTGGGTTGGAGGGTGGGCGCGGGAAGGGTGAGCCGTCCGGGGGGTGGGGGTGGGGGGGAGGTCGGGGCTGTTCTGGGATGGATGGTGGGAGCGGGAAGGGTGAGTTGTCGGGGGAGGAAGGGTGGGCGGGGGTGGTGGGGGAGCGGTGATGGCGGGGGGGGTGTCTGGGGCCATTCTGGGCTGGAGGGTGGGTCGTCGGGGGAGGAAGGCGGGGGAGGTCGGGGCTTCGTTCCGCAGGGGAGGCTCCTGACCGTCCTTGGCTGGAGGGTGGGCGGGAGAAAGGTGGGTCTTCGGGGAGGAAGGGTGGGCAGGGGGTCGGGGGAGGTTGGGGCTTCGTTCTGGGTCGGGGGAGGTCGGGGCTCTGCCTCGGCTGCCCGGGATCGGCGAAGGCAGGTGGTCGGAGGGAGGAGGTGGTGGTCGACGGGGAGAAGGGGAGGGGGAGGAGGAGGAGGTGGTGGAGGGGGAGGGTGAGGGAGGAGGGGGATTGTACTTATTGGTAAATAATAGAGCTTAAAGGGTATGAAATGTAAATTGTTAGACAGATACCGTTATATTTAACGGAATATTGGATGGAAGTTAACTCGGGGGTTATGGGTGTAAGAGTTAAGACTATTGAGGGTTCTGGATGTAATTCACGATTATGCAGGGTTATCATTGTAATTGCATAATTACTCAAGGTTGTGGATGTAAAAATCCCTTTATTTTAATACAAGAAAAGTCAGATCAGGGATTAAGGTTAATTTGAATGCAAATAATCAATCCCCTCCCAAAAAAAGGGTGATTAAAACCAACATAGGAATGGATGATTTGAAATATGTTATCTCCGTTGATAGAAATCCGACAAAATATATCATGTCTTTGATTTCGGTTTCGAAAAAAAAAGGTAACAGCGTTCAAAATCAATATACGAATGGTGACTACGAACTAATGTTGCGAATGAAATTTAAAGATGGTAACAGTACATTATAGCATCCTCCCTCATTTTTTTAAATCATACGACATATAATCTTTTCATGATAACTACCTTGTTAGAAAGGTCAAATGGAGTTCTATGAAACTTATCAAAAAGAGTTGTTTACTGTTATGTTAACGGAAATTAGATTGGCAACAATGCAATATTATCAAAAAAAGTTAGTCAACAAGACTCGCCACAAAAATGCAATCATGAAAAAGTATCCATATCTGAGATTAAGGAGACATATCTTAAACAATAAATATGGTGTCATTATGTAAATGACGAAATCGATCAATTTGGATTTGCAAATGAAAATCAGATAGAAAAAATACACATCAATGGCAATTGGATCCATTAAATGGATTTAACATAATTCCATAAAGGTGCCTATACTTTCTTTCCTTACACATATTTAAAAAAAATGTCATCGAATCTTTCTCAATAATAACCTCGTTAGAATTATCAACACATATTGAGGTCTTTATGGAAACCAAACATTCGAGAAAAAAGAATGTTTTAGGTTCCTTGTAAATGAAGTGATTAAGGGTGAGATATTAAGCCTAAGTGTTTCCAAAAACTCCTATTTGTGATTCTCACAGAAGGATCTAAGTACTGGAGAAAACAATGAGGTATAACAAGGGATGAATAACAAACATGAGAGAGAAAAATTATCCAGAAGTTTTATATTTTCACAACCTCAACATGAGAAGAATGACACCATATACTAATAAAACTCTATGAATTAGGATCGAGATGGCTTTGATACCACTTAATAGAAAAATAAAATCGATCTGAATTCAAGAGTAGTGGAGTATCTGATGTCATTGCTCTAGCTTTTATTGTTGGCGTAGATCAACCCTCCGAAGGAATGAAAAGAATCATGGATCTTCCTTACGATTGTATGTCCCTCGCATTATCTCTCATCGATGGAAACAATAAAGAAAAGAAAATACCTTGTTTGGGGACCAAAGACTTTATTTTAATTGGCTATAGAACAAAAAAACGATTGCCATTTACCTTCCTCTTTTGTCCCTTATCAGGAGATTGTTATTCTCTCTTCAAAGACAATAATGGTCGTACAATCAATGGGATTTTCAAATCCCAACGTAAGAAGACGGTTTGTGTGAGTTCGTGATGTGATGTTAGGGTTCTCTTTAATTAGTATACACACACCCCATGGTCTATCGTTCAAACTTCATAGCTTGAATGCATGTGCTTGGAGACTAACTACATGATGTGAGATTGGATTTATTTGGGCACGAGCTCAAATAGGTCAATGCCCTCCCATCGGCAATGGATTTCTTGAGGGAACCTTTGGGCGGGAGGGGGCTTGCCCCCCCCCGTCTCCCATTAATTCTCTACCTATATTTTATATTATTATAATAGAATATGATATATATATATATATATAGTTAACTATAAACAATAATAAGTTGGATATAATGGCCCCCCACCTCCCACTTAAAAGGTGTATAGATATGGATATATCCGTATTTATTCCGCCATCATATCCATATTATACAGATTTTGACATCCGTATCAGCATATGTTTTTAAATGGATTTAGATACCGATGTCACATTCACATCAACAAAAATCTATATCCATATCCATATATCCATTTTTATATATAAATATAGTTGTATATTTATTTTTAAATTAGATAACATAATTGTATACCTACTTTTGTCATGTTTGGTATAATTGTTACGATATAAGCACTTTTAGAATATTAGTCATTTGTATTCCATCCAATACATGTATATTTAACCTATTATATAGAGTATTTATAATATTATTCTTATACGATCAATATCCATTTTATATCGATATCCATTTTTTACGGATATAATAATATTTTTTTCATCTGTCAATATCTTTATATGCATCACGTTTGTATTTAAAAACTAATAAGGATATGGGAGCACCTATATCCATATCTATATCCGTATGTCAGCATCCCTAATCCCTCCCATCTCCCAATAAAAAATTGTAGTATGACATGAATGCAATAATCTAATAATCAACATTTGTAAGTTTTGTGAACTACATGTTACACATAACCCCAATAACAAAATAACTATATACTAATTTTTTTAATTCATCACATAACGTCTCTTTTTAAATTGTTAATGACATGTATTATTCTCGTTGTGAAATGATCTTCTTTGAGCCATAATTTAAATGTTGAGGGCTAGTGTGTAATAAAGTACAAACATGAGAGTGTAAACAATTGAGATGGAATACACAAGTATAAAAAAATCCAAACTAACTCGATCCAATCCGTAATCTGATAGTTTGAATTGGTCTGGATTCAGATATTTGATGGATCAGGTTGAATTGGAAAAAGTTATAATCCGTTAAGATTGGATTGGACATGGATTAAGCTAAAATTCGATCCAATTCGATCCATATGCACTCCTAATATGCAATATTATACAAAATTGGTACATATATATATATCCTTTACATTCCTACATTAGGAGCGATATAATATTACTTTTTAAAAATCTTAATTTTAAAGGTATAACTTAACATTATGTTAATGAAAGTGTATTTTGATTTGAAGAATTTCGTAAAGATCTTTTTGTCAATACAATATTTATTGCGATATTTATGTGAAAATATAAGTTTACAAAGGTATCTTTGTGAAATACACTTGTAAACACATTTTAATAATAACAATGAGAAATAGTAACAAAGATGAATTATATATATAGTCTCAGTAATCTGGCCCCTCCAAGCAGAAATTCATGGCTTCGTCCCTGCCTTTGAACACTAGATGCATGAAGGACACGATTTGTTGATAGGGTATCCCCCAAGGTAGCAGAACTAGTTCTCGATCTGGCAAGGTCTGATCCTCAAATACTCCACTAGAAACCTTTTGTGGCTACACCATTCTCCTTCATTATGGAATGTTCCATGATTTCCTTCAAGGGGATGGTGGTGCTGGAGGTTACATTGGCTTGTAACAACTGGTATCAGAGCTAGTTTCAACACCATAGAGAGAATACAGTGTAGTGTATTAGAGCCAAGTCTAATGTCGTTGAGGGGACATGATGTTGCAAGTTAGAGTCAAGTCAGATATCATTGAGAAAACATGATGCAACAGGTCAGAGCCAGCTTCTGCATGATCGAGAGGATACGATGCAACAGATAGAGCGAGGTATGACATCATCAAGAAGATATGATGGGATGGATCGGAGAAAGGTTCAGCGTCGTTGAGAGGAGGCGATGTATTAGGTGTGCATTCCTCAAAAGTCAAGCTACGATGGTATCTTGGAGAAATCACGAGTAGTTGAAGGATTCTTCTAGCGATAGTCGGTAGGAGATAGCAAATACGCATGGTGATGCGAGGAATGAGGTTACCAAAAAGGGTGTATAAGCTCAAGGGAAGGGTCATGATAGGTGATATATCTATAGTTACTCCCGAGATGGTCAGTACACGAAGAGAGCAATAAGTTGTTAGCAGCTCTACTACAGATGCGCAAAATAAGGAGAAGTGAGTGCAGTTCGCTTTACTAGAGGCCTACTCTCTAGTTACAAGAGGTGTGTGTCACTGCATCAGAATGCACAATAACAAATCATGCAAGCTTACCGAGGAGGAGGCATGTTAAGGACATCTGACAAGGGTGCAATACCTAAAGGTGGTGGCAAATTGTAAGAGGAGCTTGCAAATGATGAGGATAGTTCATTGCAAAATCAAAGTGACATGAAGATTGCGACAGAATTCAACTCAATTGGGAGATTAACTAGTATTAGGAACATTAGAATTATAATATGGTAAAGTTGGATTCAATGATATCCTTATAGGAGATTTGATACGTGTGACCAAATCTCCTTAGGATCTTGATTGATGGATATGATAAAATATTGACTTATTGAGATTACTTGAGATCTTGATTGATTGTGATAATCAAATATCCAGTTGTAGCTGGTCCTGTAAAAGAGAGGGTTGGTGGTGGTATAATGCTACAACCACAAGGGAAGGTAACAATGTAATAGAGAGAGAGAGAGAGTATATAGGAAGAGAAAGAGGGAACAAAGACAGTTATTCTTGTTTTTCTTTTAATGAACTTTTTTTATGCTGGTTGCGAGAAGTGACCGACCATCATCATATCATTATGTCTTTTTTCGTGTGCTTCTATAATGGTAGTTGATTGTTCATCCATTGATTTGTATCCTAACAACATAGTTGAATCGATGCTCGTTGTACCCCAACACATGCCTCTTTCTTCTTCTGCCGCTACACTTCCTTCATATAGGAATGACTCTTGATATAGACGGTCTTTGGCTCCTTATGATGTGGCAATTTATTTTACCTCGTTAACACCACAAACCTACTCGTCTTCCATGCATCCTTTTGCTTGTCACAGAGCATTAGTCTTATTGAGAATTCTGTGAAAGTCCACGAGATGTCATCTCTCTCTCTCTCTTGATGTGGCTTTATTCATCGACACTTCATGTTTCTTGGCTCTAGTTGTTAGCGCTCCTTGTTGTCAAGCTAATTCTAACAAGGCATGCTCTTGATGTCCTACTTCAGACATCTTGTTAGCTCTATCTTGGAATGTAGGGCCCATTCAGATTCTTGCACCATGACTTTTTGTATAGGTTCTCAAGTCTTGGTTTGGCTTTGGCTTCATCTTTTGGTTTTCCTTACCATATACGTTGTCACGGGTATTCAAACATCAAGTTTTCTTGTGAGATAGTATGCAGGTTAACATATAATGTTAACTAACCTTTTTTTCTTAGCCGAACATGAGATAAGTCGTTGCTCTTCTCGAGAAGAGTGTAAGCGTAGCCAAGTGGACTCTCGTGATATGGCTGGCAGAGCCAAACTCTTTACATAGGTTGGACGGCAAGTCGAGAATGTTTAATGTATCACATGAAGTATACAGAGGTTCAGCTGCATTGAACACTTACAATTCCCAAATTACAACAAAGATTTCCCAATCACACAAAGAGTACAAGATCAAGATTGTATGTCATGCATACAAAGAGAAAGTATGGGAAGGATATTAATGACAGAGAGAAGAATCTTTAATACAAGATTAACATACCCATGTCAACACAAAGGGGAAGCACCTCTCTACGTGGAGTGTGGCTTCTTCACTCCCTGTTTCCTTTCTAAATGCAAAGACACCATCCCATATTTATAGAGTAGAATGCACAACCATGATCTCTTATTCTTAGCTAATGAGAGTCAAGCCACTAAGGGTACCAATAGGAATTATGTTCAATGAACATTAACGCCCTTCAATTCTCATGATAGAAGCCCACCAATTCACATATGGACAGCCCAATTAATTCCAACCAATCAATGAGATATCTCCATTCCCATATCGGCGAGAATGGTTAATGCTTTCCCCATTTTACCTCCAAAATGTACGCGAGTTCTATGCCATTGATATCTACTAACTCAAGCTTGGGATTTAAGCTTTAGTGGCTTCCATTTATGTTGGTCCAATCAGTATTGCATGGTAGCATTAATCTTGCTTTGTCATGGTGTTGTTCTTCTTATGTGTCAAAAGGATATGTCGTTTAGGTGCCCACTAGCTATTAAGGAGAGTTCTTCGAAACTTAACTTACTGGCCTTTGGACGTTGGCAATCTTAACTGTATCATGCATACTTGCAGCATGCATCGCCTCATGCTAATGCACATATCTTTAGTATCTAGATTTTAGGAGTGTGACAAGCCTCCCCATCTGGATCATCAGGCATCCTCTTCCGATCATGCTCATAAAGGATTGTCTTGGTCATGTCCTCAAACTACAAAAGTGTTACGTCCCCTCCCTATAGTTCGTCTCTTAGAAGTCCCTTCCATTTCATGAGGAAGTATATCATCTAGTTCTTCCTACTTAGTCCCTTGTCCACATATCAAGTGTCTACTTGACAACTCTCTCATATTGCATTAGGTGTTTGGAGAGGCTCGCCTCGCTTCCCCTCGAGTAAAATCCTTATGATCCTCATAGTATGCCTTTAAGAAGCTCGCGTGGAACATCAAATATAGCTTGAGTCATTCGAGGAGGCGCAATTGATAGACTAGACATCCCATAAGCTAGATGTCCCATATGTTGTACTACCTCAACGTGGGCCCATCGTAGTGGGGGAAGAGTCCCTTGTGCACCGTATTATTCAAGATCTTCTATCAGATTTAGGGAGTGAGTGAGAAAATCTTGATGCCCAACTTAAAATTCCAAAGGTATTTGACTCTAGTCCACAACATTCTTCATTTTATGTTGGGAATGGGCCATGCATACCGTGCTTTTTCCTATCTTTCTTGCCTATCCTAAGCGTATTGATGGGTACCTAGGAATTGCCCTTGAGCCTTCTACTTTGCCACCTTGTGTGGCACGAGCAATTATCTTCCCATTACGATCTCAAACGGTATTTGTCTAGTGACTCGGGATTGCTACAAGTTGTTGAAGATTGAGAAATATCGAGAAGATATACTCAATTATGTTAGTTGGTCATCTCATATTTCCTAAAGTATTCCTATGTGTGCATTAATGCACGCCATCTAGCTGCTTATCTGTGGATTGTTGCTAGTGGAGGACTTGAGCTTCAAGACCAACATCTTGAGTAGTTGAATACTCATTTATTCACCTTTATTTTTTTATTGGATTTAAATTCCCTCGTAAAATATATGTAAATATCACTAACTTGCATGAATTAACATTCTAATATTATTTTGTAAATAATGTATAAATACTTGTATTTAAATCCAAAATAAAAGAATAAAGAAAATAAAAAATAAATAAAGGATGTATATATGATACCGACTGACCCTGAACCTCGAGACCAAGTCAAATATTGACTAGATCGATCAGGAATAAAGTAGGGGGAGATAGGGTGAAACAATGTACAGAAATACAAAGGAACCCCTAATTATTCTAAGTACAAAATACTGTGTAAATTCCAAATTTATACTATTTGTTTATTCATCATCTCAATATCTTGATCTTAGCAAAATCCCCGAGTAAACTCCCAAATAAATGTCCATAAAATCAATAAATTAACAAAATGACTCTTGTAAATAAAATACACTAATTATTGTATATTAGATTGTATAAAATAAATTAACAATAAAAACCGCAAAATAAAGGAGTTTTTCACCTGTAAATAGTCCAAAACTTCATGTATTTTTAATAATTTAATTTCAATTCTTTTTTAGCTAATTCTTTCTCTATATTGTTCATAAAAATATATATAAAAATACAAAAATATAAAATAAATTTTATCTCAAATAAATGCTCCTAGATCCCAAAGATAAAAAGCCATAAAGTCCAACTTGCAGGCCAAATTCCCACTCCGTATGAACTCCAAATTCACCAAACTCACTTTTAATGTTCAAGATAGAAAATTATCTATCCAATGGAAATAGTTTCATTAAAATCGGGGCTCATTTGCAAAAGTTGGGTTTTGGGACCTCGGTGTACATTGTATTTATTGTACATATTTTATGTTTTTCCATTATTTATTTATTATTATTGTAAATATCTTTTATTAAAAATATAAAAAAAATATATAAATTAGAAAAGTAAACAAAAAATGTACATAGTGTTTGTCTTATTTTGTAAATTCCCCACTCTTTTTCTTCTCTTTATTTTATTTTCTCTTTTTAGTAGCCTACTTTTATTTTCTTTTATCTAATCATATTCTCTACACTAACTTCTCTTATTTCATCAACCTCCATTCAACACCATGATCCATCTAACTTCCCATTCAACTCCACCACTAATTTAACCTCCCATTCTACTCCACTTCCATTCTAACCTCCATTCCTTCCATCTCTTTTAAACGCATCTCCATCCTCATTTTTTGCCTACCCGCCATTCTATTAGAATAAGGAGAGAGCTTGGAGTGTTTTGTTGGTGACAGCGGCGAAGCGTCTTCCTCAAGCGACGACCTCCTTCAGGCGAGATCCGTGGAGCTCCGTTCCGCGTCACGAGTTCTCCATCGAGCTCGCATAGACTCTTCGATTTTATTTCGCCAATTGGATCGAGGCGACGACAGGAGTCCAGCGTAGCTGCTCCGCCAATCCGGCGAAGATTCAGGTAAGTATTCCTCCTCATTTCTCTCGTTATTTTATTTTATCTAATATCTTGTGTCCTTGTTGTTTGAATCACCATCATTATTTTTTTATCTATCACATCACATCCCCATATCATTTTTTTATTTTTCATATCATCACGATCAACCCATCATCATATTTGCATTTGTTCATATTTGTCATTTTGTATTTGTTCATTTTTCTTTGTTGAAACAAAACAAAAAAAATTAAAAGCATTTGTTCATTTTGCATTCGTCCATTTTCTGTTTAAACAAAAAAAATTAAAAAAATATAAATTAAAAAAATATAGTTTGCATAACAGCACTAAAAAATCAAAAAAATAAAAAAAAACATACAACAGCGGCGGTGGGAGCACCCACCGCCGCTGCCCTTCTCCTTCAACGGCTGGCGGCCCTGCCGTCGGCCACTGCCGCCCAGCCGCCCCGCGCTTCCACAGCGGCACTCCTCACGCCGCCCTCCACCGTACGCGGCCCTGCCACGCGTGCACCCCCGCGCCATCACCGACCCTCTCCTCCGCGACCACCCGCGCCACCGCCCACAGCAGCCCTCCTCGTGCCGCCCTCCGCCGTCAACCGCCACCCCTCGTTGTTCGCAGGTGCGTGCCGTCCTTCTCACGGCTGCGTGTGGCCGCGCCGCCGCCGCCGACCCCATCCACATTTGGGTTCCTCCACCTGCGCCCAGGAAGAAGAAAGGTCTATTTTCTTCTTATTTTTTTTATTTTGTAAAAATTGCATATATGTCCCTATATGTTTCTGTAATTACAAACACGCCCTTATAAATATGTGTGTTGTTTATTTTCAATTTCTGATTTGCACGGATACCCCTGTGTTTGCTTGTTAATTTGGACCTCAATCTTACATCTTTTTATTCAATGAATTAACCATTATGTTGAGCAACTAATTGTATACATTCTGAATATTTAGTTGTATTTTTGTGAGTTTTAGGTAATTAATTAAAATTGTCTAACTGAAACTCTTGATATTTTACCCAATCTGGATTCTTAAATTTATATCTCACACACGGTTACTTTAAAAATTCCATGATGCCTTGAGACGTGATTGAGATACTGTCCAAATTTCATCCAAAGTGGAGTTATCTTGTGCCTGAAATAAATTGTAAAGTGTTTTTAGTATTTGATTTTTAATTAAATCCACATACATCCTTTTCACAAATTTTCTAGTCTCCTTGTACACACTTCAAATAATAATGTGTTCAACATAAAACTTGTACATAATCATATATAAAAATAAGAAAGTTGTCGGCAAAAATAAATCATGTAGTAGTCACTCAGTGCACTTAGTTGAAGAAGCCGCAAACAGAACTTCATTGGTAATATCTTCTCCATATGGACTCAAAATGAACCAAACTCACCTCCATTGTATTTCAAATTCAATTATCTTCAAAACGAAGTAGTTTCATCTGATATATAAAGATGCAAAAGACGGCTAATTGGGGTACTAGGGTACATGTACATCTGTATATAAAGCCATTATATTTTACTCTTTATAATTTTAGTCTCCTTATATTTTAAATCAATGTACATATTATAAAACATTTATAACAATACAAATAGAAATTAAAAGCATTCAAAATACCAAAAAGAATTAATAACCCTAATATTTATGTATATTATACCTATGTTGTAAATAAAACTATTTATTTGTACATATTAAAAAATATAAAAATCCAATAAAAATATGTAAATATGTATTAAATAAAGATGTAAATAAATAAATTTTTTAAATATGGTATTATATATAAAAATAATAAAATAAAAATATAAATACATACTATATATGTATAAATATCTACAAATAATAGTATATAAAAAACAATTAAATAAGTTGATAAAAATAAATAAAAATCACTAAATCATTGTTTAGAAAATAAGAAATATTTTTCTTGGTTTGAGTTTTAAAAATAAAATCAACTGCTATTTTATTTTGAATTATCTTGATTTACTAATTTCTATTTTTGTCATTTGTGTTTGACGTAGACCAATGGGGGAGCTTGGAATGATAACCCCCAGTCAACACTCCCCCCATGCGGGTAGCCATCCTATTCATGTCAGAGTTGAACGAACCCTTCTCTTCTCCAATTTTTATAAGCCTACTCCACGCCTCTAATCACCTCGAGCCCTTCACTACCATTGCTCGTCTAATCATGCTCCACCACACCCTACATCTAGATCCCACCAACGACCATCATGGTGCATGCTATCCTCGATCAAAATCAATCCTTCCTACTCTATTATAAAACTCCATCTTCAATCTCCAGCTCCCACTAATCCACTTCCGACCATAGTAACGCCTTGAAATCCTAGCTGGAGTGTGTACCCTAGTGATAGGAGGAGTACCCCCGACGTTTCGAGGTGACGAGAAAGCGGAAGAGTGCTATTCAAACCACTGGTGGAGCAGCTCCACCAAGTTCAAGCTTCCCATGTCTTTTAGACCAGGTGAGGCCCTTATCTTAAATCCATTTCGTTTGTATTTTAATTCTCTGTGTAGAGTAGTGTTTCATTGCTAATCATTTCACTTAGATTTTGTCTAAAATCCAAAAAAAAATCACACGTAGGAGCACTAGGCTCCTGCCTCTGTACACCATGATTCACTCCTTGTTCGACTCGTCGATCACCTCATCATCTTCCTCTAATGCTTCTACATCTTCTAGACCACCCATTCCCCCTCGATATGGCACAGATCGAGATTCCATGTCCCCATCCTTCACCCATCGCCGGAGACCTCTACCTCATTCATCCACCACCTTTTTTGTACAATAAATGGGTCGAGGAGATTCTCCCTTGAGCTGCGAGGCTGACCATGTTGGTCCTAGCGGGAGAGAAACCCATCTGTGGTGGATTCAACTTGAGCATTTCGGTTCTAGGTCCCTCAAGCAAACACGAGCTCCACGCCTCGAGTAGTGAGGACCAGACATTCTGAGCACCTCCATATACTGCAGAAAGCTTCCAAGAAGCTTCTGAGAACTTCAGTACCGCAATCCATCATTGCAACATCACGATCTCGATGGGGGAAGCTCGCCCAGGCAAGCATTCTTCCATGTTCTTTCAGGCATGCACGCTGTCGTCCGAACAAGCCAAAGCTCCAGGTATAATCGCAATTGCATGATCAAGGCAAAGTGGTACGTATCCAGAGTCGTCGATTGTGTAAGTGGGGCACCATCAATCGTTAGATCCAGTGACTCCGCACGGCACCCAGCACATGTCGGAGAGGTATTTTGCAGCTTTCACCCCTCCGCCTTTTGGTTTATCTATTTAGTCTAGAAACGTTCATCTATTATGTAATAAGTTTTGTATAATCGACACTTGGACCTAAACATTTTTTACTTTTGCATTTAAGTCCACGCCATCTCACCCCACATGTCGCTTCACGTGAGGCACCTTTTCAGCATTTTGTAGGGTGCAACTCTATATTATATAGATATGTTATGAAATGGAATGATTTTTTTGTGTATTTACTATTTAGTCCCTATCACATACATTTAAATCGTATTTTTAATTGCAAATATTGCATGTTTGGCCCCTAGACTTGTATTGAATGCTCGAAAATACATTAAAAATTTTTGAAAATTACATTTAGGTCCTTGTATTGCTACTTTTATTTATTTCTTATATTTTATTTGTATTAATTGTTTCCTTTATGCTAAAAATCTTAGGAAGATTATCTTAGATGCCTGAACGATAGTCTATCACACTTAATTTTCATCACGCATTTAACTTAATTTTTCCTATTTTAAAAATACAAAAATAAGTTTATTTTTTCTACTTTGACTTAAAAATCCATAAAATCTAAATACGCATCCAAAAAATCCAAAAAAAATATTAGATAGTTTTTATTGTATTGTATCACATATCCAAAAATCACTAAAAACATAAAACATAGACTTTAAAAACTTAAAACCCTAAAAATCTTAAATTAGCAAAAAGTCTATAAAAATCCAAAAATTGTGTTTCTATTTCTTAATTTTTATATTATATATAGTTTATATTAAAAATGATTTAGGGGTAATTTTGGACTTATATGAATTTTAAAAACTACAAAAAAGTTTGTGGATTTATCTTATTCATTGTTTTATGTTTTTTCACCTTTAAAATCCATAAAAAATCTAGAAAACCCAACAAAATACCAAAAACTTTAAAAATATAAAAAAAACAAAAAATGATTTATTTCCTTTATTTTGACTTTATTTGACTTATTTAAAAAATCCAAAAAGACATTTTATCTCTATATACTATACATTACCTATATTATTTATATTATTGTTTCCCTCATTTTAAAAATAAAAAAGAATTAAAATTTTGAAAATTTAAACCAAAATAAAAATTAAAAATCATAAAACATGTATAAATATAAAACATTTAAAAACTATAAAAAAATTGTATAAAAATATTGAAAACAAAATGGCATAAAAATAAGTAAAACTAAAAAAACATGAAAATTTGTATTGGTTAGGAATGATTAATAATAATTAACCATCTACCCCAGTTTGCTCTCAGTGGTTCGACACTCTTCGTACTAACACCTATATATATTTTTGAAGAGTTATAATAAATTTTGACTCACACAAATTTTGATATTCATCTAAATATTGTGGGTTGATTGTTGATTCACTCAGAGAGATATCCTATCGTCACAACAATTGCTTGTCTACCGTTTGTATTATCAAGTTGTGCTCTATTTAATTCAACAATGGTGTTGTCAAAAACTCCTTTGAATATTGCATCATGATTGCTTATGATGTCTAGTAGTATGACACAATTATTCACAATATTTTGCACGAACAGTTGTGCGGTGGTTTTTTTACATTCCTATGGTTCGTATACAAAGACTGCATGTTTGGAATAGCATTCCATGACCACTATTACTATTATGCTCACATCCACCATGAGATGAAGCCCGTGGAAATTATTTCCTATGGTCAAGAAGGAATCGGGGGTGGCTCAAGCAGTCATGTCATCTTCTTGCTCCCTATATTGTCTTGTTTCCTCCAAAATATATCTTGATGTACATCTCCAAATTTGTCTCCATCTTCAACTAGAAGTAGCTTGAGGAGAGAAGCGTGAGTGTACACTCAACTTCTAGGATTCCTACCCATGTCTTACCATGTGTCTCCTTTAGGAGAAACCTTCACGAGCCTTCGTATGTCGGTACATAGGGTATCCTTCCTTTGGTGTAGAGGATATTGTCCTTTACCCAAAATCTTGGAAATGCACCATATGTAACTTGCTTCATTAGGGAAAAGTAATTGTATGTATGGTACTCTCATCTCGGATGGGCTCAAGGATTTCATCAGATACCATCATTATTACTGATATCAGAATATAAGTGTTCTCGTCTAGGTTGCTTTTTCTTAATAATGCATCGGTGACCTGGTTGCTTCAGTCTGGTTTGTATGTTAACTGGAATCAAAATCAGCCAAGAAGTCTGGCCACCAGGCTTGCTTCAACATCAACTTAATCCGCATAGTGGAACAATTTGAAAAGAGGTTAAAGTTCGCACATCTTGGAAGTGTAAAACGATTCAAATTCATAGGATAAGGTATTCATCGTATGAGCACCAATGCAATCGTACAAGAGCACCAATGCAATCGTACAAAAAACGTTTACAATTGTGAAATAACATAGTAACTGAAGTAATTTCTGCGCCATTTTGCAAGACTACAAGAGTATAAAAGAGTATCTTTTATATGTGAGTCTATAAAATAAGAGATCTCCAGAGTTAAGTCTGATATGATGAACGCTTTCCATCATAGGACTTCCTCTGAACTTGAGATTTGTTCTCCACTAAGTTGTTCATGTCAAAAGAGATCTAGAATGGTCTCTACCTCCTGATTTCGTCTCACGAAATTAGGTCCTACTAGGGAACGAAGAAGAAAATGGATCCTCTTGCAATTGCTCAAGCCAACAAAGAGTAGAGGAGAGGCTACATAGTGGATAGTCGTCATAGGGTTGTGTTGGAATATATATATATATATATATATATATATATATATATATATATATATATATATATATGGACAATCTAGGGGAAAGATTGAAGATAATCTTTCTCTTCTATTTTTTCCTCTTGAATATTGAACTAAAGAGCACTTGACTTGAACATGAATTCAATTAATTTTTAGAAGAGAAGCTTGGCCCTTCTTTTCCAGTGCCATGGACGACCAAGACAGAGTCATGCTCCATCTATGGATGTCCATGATGGAGAGATGAATTCTTCTCTCTCCACTTTATATCTTATTAAGATTGAATTTCAATTCAACTAGAAATATGACTCTCTTTTATTTTTAAATTTGAGTTTAAAAATATGAGATAAAGAAAGAGAAAGCAAATTTCTCTATCCATTTAGCTCATGTGGACGATTATGTATAGAGAGGAAAAGTTGTAAATCAATTTCAGTCTTAAATTATCTCATGTGGATGAGCATGTATAGAGAAGAAAAATAGGCTTAGTATTTCTATTATACTTCAACAAATCGTATACACTAAAAATAAATCTTATCTGTTTGTAGATGGAGATTCGGCATTAACTAAGTATAGAGGGAAGTTATGAGCATTACGTTCATGCATAACTTCCATACCAAGGTTAGCATGGTGGATGATATTGGCCCAAGTGGTAATAACACGATCTTGATTGGCAACTACTAATTTGTTAAAATTGAAACCATTTAGGTTGAATCTATAGTACTAATATCTAAAGCATTGGACCAGATACCTACTGTAGGCCAAGCAACTAAAAGTTGGACTTTTCTTCTTCATATATTCCATTTAATAATTCAAGTCGTTAATGTAGTTGGTCTTAAATAATTATGGATTTCTCTCTATATAATTACCATTAATTATTTACGAGATAATCATCCAAATATTAATAAATCCAATTAATTAATTCATAAACAAATGTAAATCTAATTCACATTAAATTAATGGAGAATGTGAACCTAATGCACATTAACATATATGAATCATGTTCACATATTCTCGTATTAATTAAGCAATGATGATAACAACTATTATCTTAATATTTAATATCTCAGTGCACAACTGCCAATACAATTAGGACTCGTGTGCAGCATTTACTACTTGGATATAATGTCAGGAAACCTATAGAACATGTACAGTGATTTGATAAATAGATTTACATCTAATATCAGGGTTTAAACTACTTTGGGAAATTCCAGTACGATGTTTTCCAACCCTTTCTCCAATTGACTCTAAACAATTTTGGATTAATTTCCAACTCTTTGGATCTAAAAATTAGTTCCATAAATTGAGGTTTAATCTGATTACTTTTTATTCATTTATACTCAAAGCAGAATCATTAAAATCCACCAAATTTCATCATCCTCTCGGAATGGAAGTGTCATGGTATATAATCTATTATAATCACATCAACCCGGAATATTCTCAATACTCAAGCATCCTACTTACTGGAAGACTTTAATTAAAATCGAAGTTCAAGCCCCATGTTTAAATGTCTCCGTGTAGAATTTCTCAATAGATTTCCAATTAATCATTAAACGAAATATCAACCATATGATTTCCAAAAGCATATGTTGGTATTCTTGAATTCTTATCTTGTTTCATAAACAAGACAATAATGCATGGATTTTGTTGTGACCCTAATGTTTCATGAGTGAGCTCCCTCTCCCGGTTCAGAAAGTATGAATCTATATTATTCCTTCAACATATCATACATCTCATATTGCATTATATGTACGCCACCTCAACCGTATATTGATCGTGTCGTCATCAACTTATTGGTATGCTAAAATGTGCATATTTGACATATATGTGTGTGTGTGTTTCTGTTCGAAGGATATGTGCATGTTTGTGATAGTATACGATACAGGGATTTAGTATCTCTATCCTGTCAGATCAACACTTTGACTTAAAGTCAATATTTTGACTTTTGGTCCACATTTGATCTTCTATCAATATTTTGACTTGTAGTCAATACCTTGGCATGACTCACTCTATCCAAAGACAAAGTCCTGATTGTCCCCTAGGTTAACATAATGTTCCTTATATAATAAGCATGAAGTCCACAAGACTATACAATGACGGGTGAACTCTATCCTTATCAACCAACGACTCTTTCTTCTTATCTAGAGGGACTTCTCTCCTTTATTCTCACTCTCTCTTTACCATAAGTAGAATGACATACTGAGGCTCGGTCTATTGATTGTTAGATTATTAAATTGTTGAGTACATAATTGCTCATTTTCTTCTCGACTATTGGAAAAGGTTCCTTCTTCTCTCTATCTATGCAAGCCCAGTAAGACTATACTAAACTTTATGAGCTTCTCCCATTCTTTGAATCCTCACTTTCTTTCATGAGGAGTCTTTGACCCAGATATATATGACACCTCCAAATCCCTAATGATACATAAGGGAGCTGCATCAAGAGGTCAAATGGATGTCAGCCTTTGGACAAAGATTGACGTCTCTTTCTCAGACCGGAGATCCTCTTTCGATAATCTGTTGTATCGTCGATTTAACTCTTTAGATCTAAAACCTTGCATCAACCTCTATGATCTCAATCTTTAGATCAACACTTGTATGATACCAAGATGGCCACGGTACATAACTATAATTGTACATAGGGATCTAAATAATGCAAAACTCAATTATGTATCGTTCTTCAGATAATGCAATGAAATAATTCACTATAACATTGATTGCATAATGGCTCACCCAGAGCTCACATGTCCAACACAAGTAGTTTCTGCATTATTCACCACAGACTTGCTACCAAGAAGGTAGTGGCACCATACCCATAGGCAATGGATGGTTATTGTTAGCTCCCTCTCAAACACTGGGTATCTTCTTTAGTTGCATTCAACTAGCCTCTTTTGTAAGCCATGAGATGTCCTTCCTGAACTAGCATTCCACCAAGTGCATATTTGATGTGTTCGTATGTAATTTAAAGAGGCGCTTGAAGTTTGAGACCCTTAGAACAAGCTCCTCCATCAGTGCCTCCTCTAACTACTGGAAGGCATCTTCATATTCTGGAGTCCATCTCCAAGTATGACCTTTCTTCTAAAGATCATTTGGAGGGTCGTTGCAAGAGAACTACATCAAGCCAAAAAAAATACTTTAGCTCCATTGTCTTCTTTGGGGTGGTTCACTCCTAGGACCTAAACTTTATTCAGATCCATTCGGATCCTTCCTCCTCCCTAAATATGTCCAAGGGAATATATAGACATTTTCTCAAAGGCACACTTCTTTGGTTTGAGTTATACAACTAACTTTCCCTCAATTTGTTGAGCACTTTCTTCAAGTATTAAATGTGCTCAACCAAGAAACCTATTGTACACTATAATGACATCTAGATACAGCACAACAAAGGAGTATATATACTCTTGAAATAGATTGTTCATAGCGTACAAAATGTTATGGGAGATTTATAAGGCCAAATGACATGACGAGGAACTTGAAAGATAGCATGTCGCGCACATCATCTTTGACTCATCTCCTTCCTTGATCTACACTTGATAGTAGATGGATCATAGGTCCATCTTCTAGAAGTTATCTCATCAAAAAACACAAAAGACGTAGATCCAAGCTGTAATGTTGTGGTTTCTCTAAGAACATGTCGATCCAACACATAGGTACGTTATGAGTAAAGTTACTCAGCATGATATAAAATTTATAACAAGCAAGATATAATTAAAAAGTGTGCAAAAGAAACAAATGGGTAAACCGTCCTCACAAAGAGATAACTTATAATCATTACTATTTGATATGGATCATCCAAGTTTAGTGGATAGTTTGTGGTCTTCGTCTGGGGAGACCTCGCACTACGACTCTAAGGCAAGAAGAATGCCTTAGGGTTGGGGTGCCTCTGTAGGCATGCAGTGGGGTACAGTACATCCAAACTAAGTTCCCAACATGTCCACTAGCTTCACTTAACAAAATATAGTTCTGATTCTCATTCAAATTTCAACCCTTGAATCATCGCGAACCACCCAAGTCCACTAGCCACGTGTAAGATCCATTGTAGCGTAGGACACGAGTCATGGTACTGACTACTAAGATCATTCTTGTGTAGTCCAAATAGCCACGACTAACCCAAATCCTCCTTATGCATAGGAGACTTGTATCCCATTCCCAACTTCATTTAACCATATTTCTCGGAACTCCCCTCTTAGTACTTCCACTCGGAATACTAACCAATGTGTCATGCACCAGCCAGTACACGAGTGTTAACTCTTAAGTGAACAAGCAAAACACTAGACCACCAACCACGACTACTTGTCTGCACTCGAAGTACTGGGCTAAAAGCACGCAAGTACTGAGGTTGAACATCGCGTGGTGACTCAATAGTGTGCCAAGCAACATGCCCTCCAACCATCGCAGCTACATAGTAGCGGTGGGATCACGGCCATCTAGGCTTCTACTCGAGGCCCCAAGGGTGCATGCCCCTCCCTTCGCGGCACCGACTCCACTGTCCGTTCACCGTGGAAACTCTCCCACGGAACAAAAGGAAAAGCAAGTCATGACCATCTTAATATTTAGATTTGGCGTGAGAATTGCTTGGATGGTTCCTCCAAGCTTCTTTTCTTCCGAACTCAGCAGGGTGGTACCTTCTAAGGTTCATAGTCTTTCAGATGATCAAGGAAATTGGATAATTTCTAAGATCCGCCCACTTTTCAGTTGAGAGAAGCAAGATTAGATTCTCTCTATAAAAGCAAATATATCAGTTGAGGGTGAATTTATTTGGAAACCCCACCTGAAAGGTATTTACACCTGCAAATCAGTCTACCAACTCCTTGTAAGTTCTATAGACTTCTCAACCCACCACTTATTGGAGATGCAAAATCATATGGCATACTAAGGATCTTTCACCGAGAATAATATCGTTTATCTGGATTACTACCCCAAACCTGCCCATTTATAATGCAACTTTCGTATTAATCACATGTTGAAGGCCTTCACCATCTCTTTGTGGAGTGTCCGCTCCAGGGCACGAGCAGTTTGGCGGCCCATTCGTTGAGAAAAACAAATTATGTGCATCTGATAACTTTCAGTACAAAATGCACATGACTATGAAGTATATGGATAGCCAGGTATCATGAACTTGAAGTACAGCCCTTACAGATTCTTTCACGTTGACTAGAACCAAATTCGTGATACTGTTGCATTATTAACATTTTGCACATACCGACAACAATGTAATCAAAAGAGAATAATATCCTCCTCTTGGTACTTATAGGAGAGTGTATCCTTCTTTCATTTAAAACTCTATGAATCACCAACGTCGTCTATAGATGCCGCGTAGCTGAAAGCCCTGACAACTTCACCGATCATTCATCTTAAGTCAGCTCATATGGAAATCAAAACTTGAGGGGCAGTGTGCAAGGAAAAGGACAACTAGCATCATCAAGGCAATAAGTTGCCAAATAGCAAGGGCATGCACAAACTGCTGGCAGAGATATGCCTGACTTATCACTTGGAACACATGGTGCTTCAAATGGCTCTATGACCTATTAGTCAGAGCTTCCCACCAATCCATTTGTAATCAAAGTCCTTGGTTTTTCTCAGCATGACCTTTTTATTTGCATCTCTATTTAAAATGTTTATCTGTTCTGATTGTGGGCTGAATTGAGCATCAGCTAAATGCAACTCCTCTCAGATTGCAAGGTAATGGTAGACCAACTAAATCAGCATGTGAAACAAGATTTGAAATACAAAAGGTTTGAAAGCTGCCAAAAGATCTTAAATCAACATCAACACCTTCGGCTGCTTTTCAAGATAGACCTTCCTATAAATAATTTAAAGACTCTGAACCTCCTTTACGAAACCAGATAAAAAAATCCCATCTTAAAAGCTGGAAGAGGGGACATTCAGAGCAATATTCAGAGCAGTTCCTATTCTACTCTAACGAAGTTTGAAGGTAAATAGAAAAACTTGAACAACATCAATAAAATTTGTTTCCTGCATCTGTAACGTCCCAGGTTTAGGTCTCCGGTCCGTTATCGAGGAATACTGATCCTGACAACTTGTTGGGTACGGGAACAAATGGATCTGTTGACAACCACCCAAAATGCTTAAGCCCAAGTTACCAAGTAGTTATCCCTACCACTTATAAACCACACTCACACTTTGTGAGTTTTAGATGTGGCACTGTATTTGAGGGTGTTGTTACAGCATCACCTTCATGTGGTGAAAATGCTACCACCATAAGTCTTGTGATTTAGTGGTCATCCTATCTTTCAAGACCTACAGTTTAAACAGCTCTTATATGAAAAATTACCAAGTCAAAATCAAATGGTGTAGAACATTCCCCTCAGAAATTCCAAGCAATGTCAATAATTATTTGATCATAAAAGGCTTGCTATCAAACTTGTTTGGGTGGCAATAATTTTTCTTTAATAACTCCTAAATTTCAAGAACAGTAAAATCCAGATCCATTGCAAATGAATTTAACACTCGACTTTGAAGAAACCAGAAGAGCATTTAAGCCCATAAACCTCCCAGAAATTGTCAGAGAACTTTTTTCAAACAACTGTGTTGTGTTCTGTCATCGATGTATTTATCCTATAAGAGAAGCACACAGATTGTACAATAATAGAATTATGATCATAGGGCTCGATTATCAACAAAAACAGTAGAGTAGTGAGGTTCATCAATGGATAAAGCCACGTACATCATATGACATAAGAACTCATCTGCTCTACAAGTATTCAAGAACAAAAATAGGATTAAATTGCATGGAAACCGCAGCAAGGGGAGGGGATACCGTACCTCAAGAAAACTCGTTTCCTCAGTTTCTCCTCCTGTGGAGAATGACGCTCTCGACGCTCCGATGATGACGCAAAACCATGCGCGAGGGTGATCTCGTCCTTCTCTACACGGTGGCGGCTTTAGATCGTTGATCCGTCACACTCCAGCGAGCTCTGACGGAGCTCTGGTGAGGGAAAGGAGAGGAGGAAGGTGTTGATATGTGACTTTGGGCGTTTTGAAAGAGAGGGGTGAGTTTTTGGGGTTTTTATGTGAGTCAAATTCAGATCCGGATCTCGGAAATTGAATTGACCAGGACCCCGACTCACTAAAATGACCATAACTCGCTCGAACTCGGATTTTTATATTCTTGATCATGTTGGAAATGTCTCGACGAGCACTATGTGATGGAGTGCTCAATCAAATATTTTGATTACTGAATAAGAGAAATTTTTAAGAAGAAATTCGGGTCTGAATTACAGGGGTCTCACACCAACTCATCTTCATCCTTTGGCATGTTTGTACCTTTGAGGGTACAGAGTTGTGCATTCCATTGTATTTGGAGGTTAACGATGTGTGCATCCTCCTTTCCTTCCTCTCTAATGGTCATGGCATTAAGTTTTACCCTCTTTGGGAATCCACTGCACTGTGTAGTCCTTTGCAAATGAAACACACCTTCGGCTTGGGTACTTCTTCCTATTTGGAGGTCTTGGCATGTCTTTGCATGTTCATTCTTTTTGTAATTTGGCTTGCTCCTTTCTTTTACCTTTGCCTTCCATCTATCCACCTCCTTTCTCTCAGAGGTGGATGCATGTACCTCGGAGGATGTAGTCACATTTGATAGATCTAATAACCTGATAGATCTATAATATTTAAAAGTTACCGGAATCCATCGCAGCGGAAGTGAAGCGATGAAGTTGGGATTTCCTTCTCCTTCTCAACAATTGCCCAATATGCTTGAGTAATGGATCCTCTTGCATTCATTAGTTGAGGGAGATGGGACACCAATCCATATATATAAAATATGATGGTTACCTATCCATTAAGGTAACCACCAAAAGCAACCTCCCAAAATAATGCATCCTTTAACAATTAATCATGAGCCACAAAAATAAGAAATAAAATAAAGTTGGCAACTACCATATATGGTAGTTGTATGCATATAATTTCTTACATTCTCCCACTTGGCTCATGTAGCAAATTTGTTGCTTTACATTTGGCAATTTAAGCTCTATTAATATGAATCTTGACGGCAGATACCTTTCAAGCAGATATATCCTACCAAGCATTACAATACCAATAGTTTTCTTACCTTAACAAAACTTCATGTGTTAATATCTAAATATTAACACGGGTCCTTTTTTTATGTCTGTTCATAAAATGCATGCTTTCAAAATATAACAGACAACAACCAAAAGATCATCATACCAAAACTTAAGGTGTATACACATGGATGTATTGATATTATTACAAGGTACTAGATAGGCCCATCTCAGTTACATGATTGATGAATACACTAGGCGGCAAACCCTTTGCCATAGGATCTGCAATCATGTACTTAGTACCTATATGATCAATCAATACTAAATGATCTCTAACTTTCTCTTTAACAACAAGATATTTAATGTCTATTTTCATTCTGCCACGCGTATACTTGTTGTTGTTAGCAAAAAATACGGCTACAGAATTATCACAATGAATCTTTAATGGTCTTGAGATTGAATCCACTATCTCGAGACCCGCAATGAAATTCTTTAGCCAAAGTGCTTGTGTAGTAGCCTCATGACATGCTACGAATTCGGCTTTCATAGTACTTGATGTGACAAGTGATTGTTTCACACTTCTCCATTAAATAGCACCTCCAGCAAGCAGAAAAACGTATCCGGAGGTAGATTTTCTATCCTCCTTACTTCCTGCATAATCTGAATCCGAATAGCCAATAACTTCTAAGGAATCTGAATGTCGGTAGATTAGCATAAAATCTTTAGTTCCTTGCAAATATCGCAAGACCTTCTTTACCGCTATCCAATGGTCCATGCATGGATTGCTTTGATGTCTACCCAACATTCCAACTGCAAAACATATATCTAGTCTAGTGCATGTTTGGGCATACATTAAACTCCCAATGATAGATGTATATGAAATGTCCTTCATCTGTTCCTTTTCTAAATTATTTTGGGGACATTTGAATGAAAAAAATTTATCTCCTTTTACCATAGGTGCAGGGGTAGGAGAACAATATTTCATTCAAAATCTCTCTAATAATTTTTCAATATAGGCCTTTTGAGACAATCCAAGTACTCTATGAGATCTGTCTCTATGAATTTCAATGCCAATGACATATTTAGCATCGTCCATATCTTTCATTTCAAAATTTTTAGAAAGGAACATCTTTGTATCTCACAACATCCCAAGGTCATTACAAGCAAGTAAAATGTCGTCTACATAAAGGACTAGAAAAGCATATTTACTCCCACTCGTCTTAAGATATATGCAATTATCAACAATGTTCTCAACAAAACCAAATGAAGTTATTGCATTGTTGAACTTAATGTACCATTGACGAGATGCTTGTTTTAATCCATATATAGACTTCCTTAATTCACAAACCAAATGCTTATCATTATCTAAAATAAAACCTTCAGGTTGTCGCATGTAAATATCTTCATCCAAGTCTCCATTAAGAAAGGTTGTTTTCACATCCATTTGGTGTAACTCTAAATCATAATGAGCTACTAATGCCATGATTATTTGTAATGAGTCCTTTCGTGATATTGGAGCGAAAGTCTCATGGTAATCTATTCCCTCCTTTTGAGTGAAACCTTTAGCCACAAGTCTGGCTTTATATCTCTCAATGTTACCTAATGAGTCTTTCTTAGTTTTAAAGACCCATTTGCAACCAATGGATTTCGCTCCTTTGGGTAGCTCTACCAAGTCCCATACTTGGTTTGCACTCATAGAATCCATCTCCTCCCTCATGGCATTATACCATTTAGTAAAATTAATTCCACTCATGGCTTGTGAAAATGATATTGGGTCCTCTGAAATTCCCGTGTCGTAGTCACATTCTTGTAAATATGTTATAAAATCTGATGAGACTTATTCAAAAAATAAAATAAAATCTGATGAGATTGTAGATTTTACTACCCGACTAGATCTAGTTGTAACAACACCGTGTTGAACAGTTGGCGCTATTTCAACTTGATTTTCAGGTAGTGGAGGATTCATTATTGGTTCAACCAAAGGAATATCTTGGACTTGAGGGACAACAATATCTTGATGTTGTGTCTCATCCAAGATATCGTGTTGAATATTTTGCTCCTCCCTTTTTAGTGGTATAACAAGACCCAGTAATTCATCAAGTATGATGTCTTTAATTACCATCCTGCTCCCACGTTTCTCGCTATTTTCCAAAAATATAGCATTCATTGATTCTACAATACTCGATTCCTTATTTGGACAATAGAATCTATACCCTTTAGAGCCTTCTGGATAACCAATGAAGTATCCACTTGTAGTCTTTATATCCATTTTTTTCTCATGCGGGTTAGAGATTCTAATCTCAGCTCGACAGCCCCAAATGTGTATGTGTTCCAATCTTGGTTTCCATCCCTTCCAAAGCTCAAATGGGGTGGATGGAACTGCTTTTGATGGAACTCTATTTAATATATACACGGCTGTCTTTAGAGCTTCACTCCAAAAGGATAAAGGCAATGAGGAGTTACTCATCATACTTCGAACCATATCCATTAACGTGTGATTCCGTTTTTCGGCGACACCATTTTGATCCGGCTCACCAGGCATTGAAAATTGATGTTCAATGCCTTCGTCCTTAAGAAATCACGCAAATGGTCCAAGTTTTTGTTCTCCTCCAACATACCTACCATAATACTCACCACCTTTATCTGATCTCACAATTTTAATTTCCTTTTCTAACTATCTCTCTACTTTTATTTGATAATCCATAAAAGCATTTATAGCTTATGATTTTTCAAATAAAAGATAAAGATACATGTAACGTGAGAAATCATCTATGAAGGTGATGAAGTATTTTTGACCACTAAAACATTCTATAGGAAACGGACCACATACGTCGGTATGTATAATTTCTAAAAGACTAGTACTTCTCCTTGACCCTTTAGCATGTTTGTTGGTATGCTTTCCCTTAATACATTCCAAACAAACACTAGAATCAATAAAATCTAGAGTATCAATTACTCCATCATTTACTAATTTCTTGATCTTTTTAATGGAGATGTGACCTAATCTTTTATGCCAAAGCATTGATGATCGATCACTATTACGTTTTCGCTTTTTAACAACTACATTGCAAACAAGGAGATTATTTTCAAAATGTGGATCTAAGTGTAATTTATATGAATAGTCCACTAAGCCACCTGTACCAATCAACTTGTCATTCTTAAACATTTGGAAAGATGTACTTTCAAATGAAAATTTGTATCCAAGATTACAAAGTCTAGATATTGAAATTAAATTTCTAGAGAACTTGGGTACAAAAAATATATTTTCCAAATCAAGTACATGGCCAGTTTCCAAAATAAGCCGTTGCGTCCCAATCGCTTCAACATGTGAAGTCATGTGATTTCACATATAAACGCTTTGCTCATTCTTTAGTGGCATCCTTGTTTTCAGAAAGCCTTGGATGGAGTTGGAAATATGGATTGAAGTATCAAAATCAATCCAGTAAGTATTAATAGGAACATCAATGAAATTAGATTCGTGACATACATGACATTCAACAATCGAAACAGAATTTAAGACATTGAATTGATTTGTCATGAAAGCTGAACTATCTGCAATAATTCATAACAAGACAACCACAGTAAGCAAATAACTCAAGCATAAAACCTAATCCAAAATATTAACTTATTTAATGTTTTGAGAAATCAATGTACTATCATTACAAGACTTGTTGTGGCTAAAGAAGTGTAATATACAAATGATTTTTCTTAATAAATGAGACAAATAAATTTCAAATATTCATTAGAAATTCCGTACCTGTGGGCATTAGAATAACTAATAAAATAATTTATTTTTCTCATTCCAAAAAAAATGTCCAATTAACTCCGTCACTTAATGTAAGTATTGGCATTGTTATCCTAGATGTTGTGGCTACTCTTGGATAACTAACCAATAATTATTCATTACAAGAAATAATATGTACAATATGAACCGATCAGATATTGTAGCTACTCCTCCCGATTTAATTATACACACTTATCCGAATAACTTTAAAGGGAGTTAATCAAGCTATTTCCATCATGTACATGTAATTTGATGCCATTATTTCAAAAACTTGAACTCTAGCACTTAATGCAAGTATTGACATTGTTATCCAAGATGTTGTGGCTACTCTAAGATAACTAGTCAATAATTGCTCACTATTTAAAGTGACAAAATGCACAATACAAAACAAATAGATGTTGTGGCTAATATTTCTGTTTCGATTATACAACTTATGGCATCAAACAAGTTGATTAAATAATAATTAATCGAAAGCCAAAAAATATTATGGAAATAGCTCCATATGGGAAGGGAAAAAGTGTCCCTCCTCTTTAATGGAGGTTTGCATCCCCGAGCATATGCCCGAGCCACAAAGCCCAACTCAATGCATTGCCCTCCATACTACTGGATAGTGCAGCACGAGCCTTCACAAGACATAGAGTCCAACTCCGGACATGGAACAGGTGAGACACAGATTAAAATCTCAACAGACCAATAGAAACTGCACATCACCATATCCGAAAGCCCACCTTAAAGCCCCACTTGGGCCTAGAACCACATATGCATATAAATAAAAACTTAAAAGTTATAAATAACGTCCATTCATATTTTAAAAAAAACAACAAGGATGCCTTTTTTTAATCTCAATGACAAACTTGATATTAGAGGATCTATCCAAAAAAATAATAATCCATGAATACTATAAGAGAAAAGATACTTTACCATGAAATTAACAAAAACAAGAGTAGTTTTTTTAAGCTCCTTTTTAAAAAAATAAAAAAACTAATCAATTGATACTAAAGGAGGATTTAATAAATCTGTTTCTCCTCATAATAGACAGCACTATCCACAAAGTTCTCAGTTGTATAAAACAACTCCAAATACAAGTTCAGATACCTAAAAAACAAAAATCACCGAAGGCCACAAAGAGAGACAAGCTTCACTTATTCTAAGTGAAAAACTACAAGTAAGATAAAGTTGGCTTTCTTAAACACCAAGCATGAGATTATTAACCATATTAATCACAGATCACACAAAACTTGTCATTAAACGAAAACCTTGCTCTGATACCAATTGATAGATCTAATAACCTGATAGATCTATAATATTTAAAAGTTACCGAAATCCATCGCAGCGGAAGTGAAGCGATGAAGTTGGGATTTCCTTCTCCTTCTCAACAATTGCCCAATATGATTGAGTAATGGATCCTCTTGCATTCACTAGTTCAGGGAGAGGGGACCCAATCCATATATATAAAACATGATGGTTACCTATCCATTAAGGTAACCACCAAAAGCAACCTCCCAAAATATGCATCCTTTCACAATTAATCATGAGCTACAAAAATAAGAAATAAAATAAAGTTGGCAACTACCATATATGGTAGTTGTATGCATATAATTTCTTACAGCATTCTCTAGTTCCTTGGCATTTCGGGTTCCAACATATGTCTTTGGTTCTAGTACTTGGGATGTCTTGCCTACAGGTTATTGTTTCCGTTGGCAATAGCCTCCTGCATGATGGAGAGCTCGATACGGAAGTCCTCCATCAAGTCGGTGAGGGAATCAAGTTTTTCCCCTAATAACTTGATTTGCTCAATGGAGTTAGTGTCTCCCATCTCGATCGTGGACTCCTCCACAGCCATATACTCCTCCATGCGGGTGAGAGGTGTGTGGTGTGGGTAAAGAGGGTGTTCTCGATACCCTCCATGACTTTCTCCAACGTGGTGACACGTTCTGGAGGACACCATCTTTGTAGCAACGTTATCAGTTCGTACTAATGAACTGGCAGAAATTCTACTTTACTATTGCCTTTGCACCAACGAGGTAGTACTCCCGCTCTGATGTTAGTTCTCACAGGCCTTGAAATCTCAAGTTTGCATGTGAGATAGTATGTTGTGTGGGGTTAACATATAACGCTAACCATCCCTTTTCTTTTAGCGAAACAAGCGGCAACACCAATAGTATTCTCGAAGAGAGAGTAGGCATATCAAAAGGACTTGTGTGAGATGGTCGTCAATATCGAACACTTTCCATGTGTTGGACAGTAAGCCGAGAATGCTTAATATTGTCATATAGAGTGCAAAGAGGTTCCACAGCAGCACACACTTACAATTCTCAAATTACAACAAAGATCCCCCATCATAGAAAAGTACAAGCCCAAGAATATACCACACGCATACAAAATGGGAAAAAAGAGGAAGGAGTGGAATGACACAAAAAATAATACTGTATTGATTCTTTTATGCAAAACTAACATATCAATGTTAGCACAAAGGGAAGCACCTCCCAAGCTCTCTCCACGAGTGTGGTTTCTTTGCTACTGGATTCCTCTTCAAATGCAAAGACATCATTCCTTATCTATACCAGTTCGGGAATAAGTAGGAATAAGGATGGGGAATAAGGAGAATAAGGGTCTATTCTCTGTTCAGGAATATAAGGATCTATTCTCTGTTCAGCTGGAAAGATAGGAATAAGGAGAATAAGGTAGAATAAAGATAGGTAAGGTGGAATAAAGGTCTGCATAATTGTGGAAAAAGGTGAAATAATGGGATGTGGGTGAAAATAATCATACTTTTGAGAACTGCACCGGACGGAAATTGACCCCTTATTCCCATGCTTATTCTCCAAACGAACAGGACCTAAGGGGATCAATAGGAATTATGGTCAATGGACACTAATGCCCATCATTTCCCATTGGTAGAAGCTCACAATATATACAATTATTTTAATTCCAACCAGTGCGACATCTCCATTTCCATATCTGATTGAATAGTTTGTGGTTTCTCTATTTTCCAAAGTGAGTTCTATATCATTAATATCCAATCACTCAAGACTGGGATTAAGCTTTTATGGTTTCCATTTATATTGATCCAACCACTAATGCATGGTACTTGGTACATCCCACGTTGCCATGGTGCCATTCTCCCTCTGTGACAACAGGTGTGCCGTCCACATGTACATTATTGAATGCCTATGCATTGCGTGCTGCTTCCAACCTTGATCGCACGCCCGCGCTCTCAAGGAGAGTTATCCTGAACTCAGCTTCGTGGCCTCCGAATGCTTGGGACGCGCATCCACTCATGCAAATACGCCGGGGTGTGACGGTAAGGCATGTTCATTTGGGAGGGATATTAAGTCCCCATTAATATGGGTATGCTATTGCAGATTGGCCGAGATCATCTCAGCTGAGTCTGGCCAAGTGAACAACACAATCAGTATTTCTACCCTCTCGATAATCTTTGTATATTTAGTGCTCTTGAGAGTTGAGAATAACTCCACCAACCAACATTTTTTTTTCAAAAGCATTCTCATCCGTTTTCGGTTTAAATTGGTACTCTTTCTTTGGATCTCTGTTCGCAGAAGAAGGGATACTTCATAGCCAGCGATTTCCCACTCGAAATCTAAGTCAAGAACCCCCATTGCGACACCAAAAAAGATCAGAAAGCGCTTCGGACCTTCCAAAATCCATGCAACAGTTTGAGGCGATGCCCAAAGAAAAAATCCTTTGTTGGTTTTCTGGTAGAGACCCATTCCAAATAGAAGGGTCAATTTGGCACCACCTTGCTGCTCGGGGTTTCAAGTTCACCATTCAATCATAAGGATACAGTCAAAGCAAATGGTGGGGATACCCAAGAATCGGAAGTCTTGAGCCTTCCATTATGAGGAAGATAGGAAAGGGACTGCTGTGGACAGAAAGAAACTCTCTTGTTTGTGGCTCTGATTGGAATGGAGTGACCACCTCATCACCGTGTCATTTAACAGCACCAAGGTTTTTTTTTTAACTTTGGAGAATAACTGGGCGCAGCGATGATGGATGTGGGCAGTGGAGAAGGATGTGTGGCTACAATTTGAGACAAATCTCATCCCCTTATCCAATGTTTCGCAATCTATCACCACACAAGGTCCCCCTTGCACTTTTGCTATCAGTTTGCCTATGGAAAGATGGGTGACTAATACATGATATGACTCCAAGGTTATATATAGCTTAAGGCTCTTTCCTTCCTTGCCTTAGTAGCAGCCATGGCTTCTGCACATGCAGCTCTTGCTTCCTCAAGGCTCCCCTCCGGCACCAGGCTTACCTCCAGGGCCAATCATGCCCATGCTACTCAGTGCTTATCCAAGGTATATATTTTTCATGAGATCATACGTGCAGAGAATGGTGAAGTAGGATTCTCCTGTTGGAGCTTCAGGCTTTTGTTGCTGAAATTTATTGTTTGGACGATTCTTGCTTTGTTGCAGAGGTTGGATTTGGCAGATTTCTCTGGGCTTCGATCTAGTGGGTGTGTCACATTCTCTAAGCAGGGGAGAGAGCAATCCTTCCATGATGTCCTGGCAGCTCAACTTACCACAAAGGTACATTTCCTTGAAGGGCACCTCTGTGAGAGATTATATTGTAGTAAATTGGCTGCATATGTATTGCCATCTAGAACATCTTTATATATGATTTAGTCTCCCTCGCGCATAGGCCTTCTTCAATTCAAGTTTAATAATCAAAGGGACGCACTCTGGAGGTTTGAGTAGCCTCATGTGTCCAATTAGTAGATATTATCCTTTGCAAAGTACGATATATAGAATGGTAGATACAATGAAAAAGCCTCCCGGCTCCTTTGTGGTTCACGCTTCCCGACCCCCTCTAACCCTCTGCTCATCTTGTCGGAATGGAGAGAGCCCCACCCCTTCTGTGTTGGCGCCATTTTTGTGATGGTCTCCCTCTGGCCCCAGGAGTTGGAGTCCATGCCACTCCTAGCCCAAAACTGGAGGATAGCATATTCTAGAACCAAGGCAAAATGCTCATCAAGTCCCCTTATAATTAGTCCTCTCTCCCACCCAAGCTACTACACTTGATGCCCGGTCCTCCTGTTTAGCCACAGCATGAAAATGAGCTTGAGCTCTGTCCCTCCATGATATGGTAGCTCTCGCTCTTCGCCTTCTCTATATGGCTCAACCTCCACAGATCGATGATTGTTATTAAAGGCAATGTGCTTTCTACGAACTTCTTTTGTCATCATGTGTTGTAACTTCTTAAATGGGGTTTGTCTTCGATTTGTCTTTCCCAGGCTTGATCTCATATCTTACATCGCCATATGTACTAGAAAGGAATGAATACCGCTTCGTACATTCATGTTGTCACTGCGGCTGCCATACCTCTACGGCTTGCTCCTCACTATGTATTAGGTATAATAACCATCTGGCATCTGCTGCCTTATATACTCGTAAACAATAACCATCTGCTGCCTGGAACCCAACAAGCTGGCATGGCATCAATGTCTTAGGTATTATGGAAGGAATCAAGAATCGTTATCAGGACTTTTTTTATCTTTGACTGAGATGCTTGGGCTCTTCTTCCTCTTTTTCTTTGATCTCCTTCGCTCAGCTCCTTATAGGTATACTCGTCACGGCTCTCCTCTGAATTAGCCCTGGTCTTTCATTTTGTATTAGCCTGATAATTTATCAGGAAAGAAAGTCCTCCTATATGAGATAGTCCCGTCCTCGGGCTCAAATTTCTCTTTGTTAGGAAGGTCGCCCTTACTGGTTTCCTTGGAGAGAGGAATGCTCAATCCCTTGTTCGGGTTCAGAAGATATGCTCTACAGGCACTTGAACCTGCTTGGATCATAGCTAGACAAATAGAAGTTGGGTGAAGAGCAATGGCACAATATGCACGTCACCGCGAAAAATGCAGGTACACATCTTTCCCAACAAACACGTTACACTAAGACCAGCAGGAACACATATGAGTTCCAATAGGAGGTCCCCTAAATATTGGATCAGCCATTGTTAAACTCGGTCAAATACTTTATGAAATGGTTGAGATATCAGAAACCATAGATTAAGCAGCTATGTCAATAGTTGCGTGCAAAATGCCGATACGAACTCATTTTTTTTGTGCAGTAAAGATAAAACTAATTAGTCAATTCCAAGCAAGGCAATCCACCTTAGAGTAGCCCAGTACTAAGGACAACCTCGCCATTGGAAAGGCCCTTACCTTCACTTGATTTACTGAAAATTCTAGCTTGGTTCTTCTCGACCTACATATCATTTTGTTAATATTACATTTATTTTGGATTTGCAATATAATTAGGCTACTGGGACCCCTGTTAAAGGGAGACTGTTGCCAAGCTGAAGGTGCAATCAATGGTTTTGGCCGCATCGGAGGAACTTTCTTCGCTGTTGGCATGGCCGCAAAGGTCTCCCCACTTGAAGTTATTGTTGTGAATGACAGTGGAGGTGTCAAGAATGTATAATTCTTTTCTTCTTCTTCTTTTCTTCGTGAATGCAGTAGAGCAGCCATTGTCTATACTGAGGAAGTTATTAATTGAGTCCCTGCCACAGGCATCACACCTTCTCAAGTATGATTCCATGCTCGGGACTTTTAAGGCAGATGTGAAAATAGTCGACAACGAAACAATCAGCGTAGATGGGAAGCCCGTCAAGGTTGTCTCAAGCCGTGATCCCTTGAAGCTTCCTTGGGCAGAGCTAGGCATTGACATCGTTATTGAGGTATATACACTGAGGAATTGGCGCAAACATAGATTACAGATGGATTAGCAATGAGGGGGTGGACAGATAACAGCTAGTTGACTAATTCCATGGAACGGTATAGTTGACTATTTCCATTGGTTTGGTTGTTTGCAGGGTACTGAGTTTTGTTGATGGTCCTGGTGCTGGAAAGCACATTCAAGCAGGAGCGAAGAAGGTTATCATCACTGCTCCAGCAAAAGGAGCCGATATCCCGACGTACGTTGTTGGAGTGAATGAAGGGGACTACGGTCATGAGGTGGCCAACATTATTAGGTTGGGGTTTTCTTAAGTGAGCATGTGTGATCTATCTAAAATCATTGAGTACTTATGGAGATTAAATATGCAAGGAAGATAAAATAGTGAAATAAAGCAATTTAGACATCTAATTTTATGACACTTTCCAGCAATGCTTCTTGCACAACAAACTGCTTGGCTCCATTCGTCAAGATCTTGGATGAGGAATTTGGTATGGAATTTTTTATAATTATCTGTGATATGGGATGCAACTGTATTAATTTTACATATTCAATGCATACTATTTGTGTTGTAGGAATTGTGAAGGGAACAATGACAACCACACACTCTTACACAGCGATCAGGTAAAAGAAGCAAATTGATGTTTGTGAGTGATGCTTGACATGATTATTATCCCAAAATGGCATCCATTCGGAATATGATAAAAACGAATGATATCCATATCTCTGGAGAAAATAGAATGCACAGCATAAAGAACAGGAGGAACAAACACTATTTACCTGGTTTGTTTCGGTCCTGTAAGACTGTCATACTCCATAGAAGAACCCCCTAATTCAGTTTTCATAATTAATCTTCTAAAGTAATACTAGAGGTGTGTGGTTCTTAGTAAACCCCACCACCTCGTCCAAATCCCACCACTAGACGATGTGTGTGGAACTAAAACTAACCATATTTGCCTCAACCTTTCATTATTCTCAACACGAACATGGTGCCTCGTTTCAAAGGAGCAATATCCCCAGTAACATTGGTGTACATGAGTTATATCTTCGAGTCATGATGGATATTTTCTTCTGTAAGATAATATTTTCTCATTTCAAGAACAGATTGTCTTGTTTTTTCAGAAAAGGAGGTTCCCTAAGTTAATCGATTTACTTGGTCGATGTGTATCTACATAATCTATGTTTCTTACATTCAATTTTAACTCTTATGAAGAGATTGTTGGATGCCTCCCATCGTGACTTGAGGCGAGCAAGAGCTGCAGCATTGAGCATTGTTCCAACAAGCACTGGGGCTGCTAAGCAGTGTCCTTGGTATTGCCGCAGCTCAAGGGAAAGCTCAATGGAATTGCTCTCCGTGTGCCAACTCCCAAATGTTTCAGTTGTGGATCTTGTGGTGAATTCCAGAAGAAGGGCATCTCTGCTGACGATGTCAACGCAGCATTCAGAAAGGCAGCTGAAGGGCGCCTGAAGGGTGTCCTTGCAGTCTGTGATGTTCCACTGGTATCAGTGGACTTCAGATGCACCGATGTCTCCTCCACAATTGATTCATCTTTGACCATGGTTATGGGTGATGACATGGTTAAGGTGGTGGCGTGTACGACAATGAATGGGGATACAGGTAATATCTACATTCCTTGTATCTGTGCAACTCCCATATGAAGTTTTGTCCATTTGAACTAGTCTACAATATGACTCAAACATGTACTTGTGCAGTCAACGGGTGTAGATCTTGCACATTTGGTAGCAGAGAAGTGGCCAGGAGCACCGGTGAAACGCCCTGGAGACCCCCTGGAAGATTACTGTGAAACAAATCCTGAGACAAAGGAGTGCAAAGTCTTTGAGGAGTAGGTTCAAGTGCTTACATATTTATCTGTTCTGATTGGAAACTTGCCTGTGGAGGGTGTATCTCGTATATTTGTACTGCAAGCAAACCAGATAACATCCCTCGCATATCTGGAAGACTAATGCATGAGTGAATAATTGTGACTAGTTGAGTTTAATTCAGCTGATTGCAACTTGCAAGTGAAATGAGATTCTTCCTTTGTTTGAGTATTGAACTATGGATATTTATGTTTGTTTTTCCCCTTCATGTGTGACAAGTGTTGAGATCAGATTCCCTGTATAGATCGAATTGCAGAAAAAAATCGAAGTTGATAAATGGATCTTGCACGACATGTTAACTACAACCACCAACAGATATACGTAGAATTTTTAATGTGGAAAATCATCAATTTGAGAGGAAAAACCAAGCTCTATTATCAAAACTTATATCCATGAGGGGCTTACACTAAGCCAGCCCTCTCTACAATGTCACAAATATAGGTTAAGGCAATCTTATCCACATGGTCACAATGGATTGATGCCTCGGAACCGTAGAAGTCCCCCAATATGAAGACATGGATGCACTTTAGACTCTGATCACATGCCAAGACGGGACAATGAGCAACTTATTTTCTTGCTTTCTTTCTCTCTTTGATGTCTCTCTTGAGTTGGATGCCTTGGATGCCTTCGGGGGGGGGGGGGGGGGGGGGGGGGGTAGGGTTCTTTACATGGGGGTGGAGATAAGAGAATATGGACGGCATGCTGGTGGGTCAACCTCACAGCCGACTCAGTAGAATTTCATTACTTGAAGATTTAGATTATCTATTTTTTTTCACTGTAAACATTATTAATGGTATTTGTGTTACTTTTTGGTGTTTGGTACTTGCATATTAGTGATTGTCAACTTATTATATACTAAGTTTTTATTGATGGAGATTGTGTTGAGCTCTACACGGAAAGTCTTTTTTCTTAAATAATCTTGAGCATAAAATCAATAATAGTTTTTTTGGATATTTGTTTATTTTTAAATTAAAAAATAGAAAACCGCATAGAATTCCATATACATGTATATTTCTCCGCTACTCCGCATACCACTTATTCACTATCCAATGGCATGTCCAAACTTATATGCATACCGCATTCTAGAACCTTGTATAAGAGTTGCGATACATGCTACTGACTGTTGTTGTTAAAGGCTCTAAGGACATTATCTTCAATGAAGATACAAGACTGGTTTTGAAGGGAGGTTTTTATACCTTGCGCATCATGGAAGCGTATGTCAGATCATATCCGATCAAAACTGATTCGTTGTACGAGACACGATAGTAACGGAATAATAAAAAAATTTGATGGAACCAGATGGGTTGCAAACGATTCCCAATTTGTTCCATCAAAGCATGAATAAAAAGACATACCTCTGAAGTGTGATTATGATCCTAGAGTCTCTAAAACAAGAAAAGCCTTATCTCAAATTCGATCCGACAGAGACAACATTGCAGGCACGGGGACGAATCGTGTGTTTCCCACAATCCACAAAGACAATATGAGACCTCTTTGCTCTTGATTTCATCAAACGAAATCATCCTTCATCGCGATCCTGAAAAACCAAAGATGAAGAACCTCTACGCAAGATCGATCATATCAATCCGACAGCGCAACAACAGGGTCGGCCACCATTAATGGGCATGGTCCCGGTGAGGGGATGTCCCTAGGGTAAGGGGCAGATGGCTATAGAGAGAGGGTGAGAGAGACTTGTTGATTACTGTGTGAATTGTTGTAGAGAATGCAGGGCTTACCTTTCCTTTTATACTTTTTCCGACCATTACGATTGCAAATCCTAATTGTTGAATCATTGGCCAAGATTAAAGAAGCCCATAACTACTTTAAGGATTGGAAGAGCTCTCGACAACTTTTAGGATAAGAGTTTATAACAATTATCGATTTTCATTATCCTATTAATCCTTTAACAAATCGACAAATAAATAAAAAATAGAAAAATAAGTATAAAAAAGGAGACAGGGATAACATGTATTGGATGTCCACCATGGTGGTCCCCACCATGGACATCCACCCTTCATCTCTTTCTCTCTTTATTTTCTTTTCTTTTGTTCATTTATTTATTCATTGATTTATTTAGGAAAAAATTATCACTAAATAATTTCAAATTATTTGTGATAATTACAAATAAGCCATCAAAAAATATGAATCATATTCATATGTCCAAAACTAAATATAAATCATATTTACATTTATCACATGATGTAAAATTCAATTCATCTTAATATTAAAAATTACAAATCCTATTCACAATCAAATATCAATAGGATATTGTAGATGCTATCCATATTTCCATGATTATTTTGTATAGTACTATCCCCACTAATCTTATCCAGGATAATTAAATCTAATTTACTTATCTTAGATTCCTCTATGCACATAATCAATAATGTGATTCATGTCCACATTATTCTTGGACAACCATGGATAACACTATCCAAGATAATGTTATCCATGATGAATAAATCCAATCTAATCATCCTCAATTCTTCTCTTTTCCCAATATTCATATTTTTATCTCCAATGGAACAATCATCAAACTCCTTTGAGGAAAGTGTGTCTTCTCTTCGTATACTTGGAAATAAGGTCAGGGCGATTGTATATCCATGTATAGTGACTTAGATAATATGATCTAATCTCATATCTAGATCTAGAAGACCTCTCAGAGCTAACTAATCATGTCACTCGATATACCCAATCCTCTCATTGTATCTGAATCCAATTTAGATCAGTGTCCAATATTTGGACTAAGATTGGATAGCTAATCCTCTGAGTGGAGTCACTAATATCCAAACATGCTTCATCACTCCCTCGAAATGGAAGCGTAATGATATACAACCATTTAAGATCACATCATCCTCGAGTATTCCCATACCCATACATCCTCCATAATGGAAGATTGTTGATTAAAACTCGAAGTTCTGATCCCATTTTGGATTGTATCCCTTATGATTTTATTGGTAAGTTTCTCAATCGATCATTGGAAGTTGGCATCGATCATACGCTTTCCAAAGCTTATATCATAACTCCAAATCATGTCTTGTTTCCAAAATAAGATCACCAACATTGGAATTCGGTTTATCTCAATATCTTGTGAGTGAGCTCATTTCTTCCAGTTCTATAGTTATCATGTATGATCCCTTTGAGAGATCGTATTACTTATTTGCCCTTAAATGCACACCAGCACACTAGTGTATAGACCTTCATTATGTTATCAACCTAAAGATCTACCAAATGTACATACTCAGACATATAATAATGCATATATCTCCGGTCAAATGATGCGTACATGTATCGTGATAGCATACGACATAGGTCTTGGTTATCTCAATCTCACTAAGTCGACTCTTTGACCTAACTTATCCATCAACTCTGAATCTCTATTCCTATGCAGAGGACCCGCATTAAAAGGTCGGTCAGATGTCAGTCTTCGGAGTAAGGATTGGCATCTCCTTCTCATTCTATAAATCCTTTCTTGATAGTCACTTGACGATGCAGTTAAGTCCCCAATATAAATGTTTAAATGTTCAACTATGCATCAAACCTCAATGATTCAACCTTTGGATCAACAATTGTATGATATCAAGATGGTCATGGTACACAACCATAATTGTATGAAGGAACCTATCATGCAAACTTTATTCTTCATTTCAGATTAAGGAGTGTCTCGCAATAACTTTTATTCCATAATGGCTCGTTATGGCCTCACATGCCTAATCTTCATCTAACACTCGTGAAGTTTTATTAGCTTCCAATCGTAAGATAATCATATTTGATATATTCGTTTTATTTCTATCATCCACACAAAATTTACAGAATCGCTAAAATTGTAAGAATGACTTAGATGTCATGATCTAATACCACTTAATGCAATGCAAGGATGCAAAAGATTTTCAAACTATTAGAGAAAATAATAATTCTATCCCGAGAGGAGCTGTGGGCCAAAAAATCATCCCATGAAATGGAGTAAGTGATGGTCACACAAGTTAGAAGATAAATTGTATTAGGTGGTTAATTATCGATGTCAACACCACAGAACGTCGAGGAGGGTGGTAGTACAGGTCGATGTAGAGAAAGTAAAAGGAGGGGCGGTAATGGAGTGTGACTATGATGATGGAGGAAGGAAAGGAAAGGACAAGAAAATATAAGAGGGGGAAGAAAGAAGATGGATAAGGTAAAAGGAATGGAAGAGGAAGAGAGAAAGTGAGAATGCTAGTCAAGAGAGTATGAAGGAGAGAGGGAGAGAATATGTGAGAGACTACGGGAGGAGAATCCAAATGCTTCTCCTCTCGGGTTGTTCCATTCCATAAATCGAAGATCCTATGTATAGATGTGCTATACATCATGGTAGAATACAACATTGTTCTACAATATTCTCCACCTATAGAGAAAAAGAAAAAGAGGGGGAAAACTAAAGACTTCTAGAGAAGGAAGGGATCCTAGATTCATGTCTCCCCATCAAAATAAATATTCATGTCTCTCCTCAGAATAAATAAATAAATAAATAACACATTTCAACAAGACCCACTTACATTGAACAATTTATAAAGTAGTCTAAAATCTAATATCTACTAATGGTTATTAATAGCTGCATTGAATACAAAAAAGGAAAGTTGTATTAACAGTTGCTCACCATCTCTTCATGTAGAATTTGGCAACCATCATTCTCCTCTAACTAGCCACATCAGAGTCCTGATTTTGGAACATGTCTTTCAATGCATTTCAAGTCTCTAAGAATCAAGGAATCTAAAACCACAAGAGTAGCCAACATCTTGTATGCATTCTCCAAAAAGAACTTCCCTTGATCCCACAACCAGCAATCGCGAAGGCACCACTGCGACTTCCACCCTTCGAGCACCGGGGGTAGAACTTCTAACTCCACAAAGCAAGCATTTACTTATTGTTATTGTAGATTCATCATGCCATGAACCATCTCCAGAAAGCGTACAGGTTCCCCTCTGGTAAGATCATTAATGAAATGGCTGGCATCTACATCTTCCTTGTTTGTTTGTCCGATAAGTTTGAATTTTGAGAGATTTGTTGTTGGTGTTGGAATTATTATGAAGCATGGTTTTTTTTTGCCCAATAAGGGAATACCTCTGCTATTGAAAGTAGATCGAAAAGGCGTGCTTCTATACGAATATGATATTCGGCTTACTGGCTGTGGAACAAGATGTCTCTGTTGGACCGGTGGACGTTGAAACCTCATCCCAAGGTAAAGTTATGCTAATATAAGGTTTGTTAATTTGTACATGTTGGAACTTGATGTGTATTGATTATATGGTGATGTACAAGTTGCCAAGAATATGCAAGGTGTTGCATTTTTGCTGTGTGAAACAGTGATATGTGTTGTTTAAGAAAAAGAATTTTATCTATTTGTAATTATGGAGAAAAATCTAATGCCTGCAAAACTATGCTAACCAAACCCAGGCAGTGAATTGTAAAGTATGAGATTTTGTTAGAGTATTTCAATTATTGTTTCTACTTATGAGCAAGCCGGTTTTAAAAATACATGTTCATTTAGAAGGGGGCCAAGAACAATTTGGAACATTTTGATTCCATGAAAGCATGTGTTCCAAAAGAAAATTATTGAAAGCATTAAAAATTTTGGACAACATATACAACAAGTCCCAAGATGTGCAAATTAGCTAACATGTAAACATTACAGTATCCCTCCTGCTCGGGAAGGTATAATTACTTGTGAAGGACAAAAGAGGAGCTGTTCTTCGAAAAGAAGTCCCATATTCTCATTCGATGTCGAATCCCTTCTCTTGCAGCTCTGTTATAACCTCGTTTCTCATGCGCAGCCACAATTTCTGAGATTCCTGTTCAAATTTCATAGACTTGCATTTGCTTCTGGAAGTTATCAGCATCGAAACCAGCCTCTATGAATCCCTTGGGGCTAATGACAGTACTAATGTGCCTCCACTCTTGATAAATTCCTCAACAGCTTCTGTGTCACCTGGATAAGGAAATTTCCGTCTTTCGTACAGATGGGCCAATTCTTTCTCTTCCTAGATGCAAAAAGAAGGCATCCAACTATCAGTGAATTTAAAGCATGTGCATGTTCCAGTGGATGTATGCATAGATTAGCGCAGTTACTAGTTTTATAACAAAACATACGTAAAATTGAGAAAATGAGCGATTGCAGAATCATACATTAGTAAATTTGTCTATTTCTTCATTCGGGTGGCTTCCACAAAGGTATATTACATCTATAGCTTCAAGCACTTAACCAATTGTTTTCAATTTGCAAGTGGCATGGGTTTCTCTCCGTGTATCTTGCAGATCTATGGTTCCGAATTCCAACATATCCTTTGATTCATGCACTAAGGTCTCGTGCATAAGAAATTGTTGTCTTCATGTCCTTGAGGAAGATCTGATCGGCATCCTACTCTACTTTATATTCATTTCCAAACACGCCTAGAATGCTCTATACAAAAGATACGACTAAGTTTCCCAGCCATTGTTGCTACCTAAAGCAACCCTCTTTTATCTGAACCTGAAACCATCTATTGAAAGTCAAAATCTAACTATTAGTAAAGTTTCAAACATATTGACAATTTAAACATTCGTAATTGTATTGTACCTACATCCCATGATTGTTGCCTACGTCCACATTGCTTCAACACACTTCCACATATTACCTACATTTGTTGGATTCTCAGGTAAATATGATGAGATGCTTGTTCATCCAGAGTGACCATTCTCAGTTGATCGTATATAAACCATTTAGACTATAGACGACTATCAATAGTAAATTCATACTTCTATAATCTAGCAACTCCAGTGCCCTTTAACTCATAGATAAACATATAATCCAAAATGGGGTTGCTCACAAGTAAAAACAACAGGGAATATTCAAACCAACACATACTTTCCAATACATTACATGTTCTCGGAGTAGGATAGCATAGTTTTGCAGGCATTAGATTTCCTCCATAATTTACAAATAGGCAAAATTCCTTTTTTCCTTAACTCCATAATTACAAATCTCACCAGTCATTTCTTAGTTTCTCACAACAAGAACACAATACCTTACATAGTCTTGGCAACTTGTACATCATATTTTTTTAGAAGAAAAGAGGGTAAGACATCGAGGAGACGCCTACCATACACTTCTATATATAACATTATAAAAATAATTACAAAGACCAAAAGATCCTTAAGCTTTTTGCATGCTTGATTACATTATCCATATACATATGTTCACCACGGAATATAGATCCATTACGTGCAAGCCAAACATATCATAATATAGCTGCCACCCAAAACCATGGCCTCAAATTTCAGCGAAATTCGGTCGAATTTTTGACGAATATCAATATCCAGTCGAAATCGAATGTGATCGAAATGGCCGAAATGACTGAAATATGGGGGCTGTAGTACAAAAAATGACAGAAATGATCGAAATTTCGGTCGAATTTCGACCGAAATTCCGTTTCGGTCAGTCACCGAAATGGTGACCGAAACTGACATTTACGGCCATGCCCAAAAACTTTGTGGGGCTGCTCACATGATGTCCCATTTTCGTCCCGGGATTCCCGGAAATCAATCCAATCAGAGGTAGAAAACCTCTCCATAAGCGCAGCAGCCCACATCTCCATTGCAAGTTGTAATAGAACAACCAAAGAACATGTATCCAACATTCTCCTTTTCGGCCAAACAACACTGACATGTGTTTCCATTCTCAGGAAAAACATAGCTCTTCGCTCACAAGTCATTAGAGGATCCCTTCTCAGCGACCACATGAAAATCCGAATCCATGGTAGAATCTTCCACCTCCATGTGTCTATGAACTGATCTGACGCACATGATGGATCAAATATCATCGTCACGTAGACGACCTTGTATGCCTTATGCACTGTGAAGCACCATCAGAAGGACCAATGGTCTACAAAGTTATAGTCTCTCAGAAACTATCAAGGTCTCAAAAAGGTGCAAAAACTTCACAAAAATTTGATCTGATAAATCAGTAGATAAGAGTGGGACCCAGCTAATGCCCCCACAGCAGTCCCTCGCAGAACTTCCTGCATCAGTTGCTAAAGTGAAAAGGCGAGAGAAACGAGCATGAAGCATCCCTTGGCCCAGTCCAATCATCAGTTCAAAAAATGAAACACATAAACATCACCTAAAACGAGCAGTGAGTGGGATTACATGAGAGAGCATTGAGCAAATCCCCTTCCACAAGTCAGAAGGCATAGGGTACATCAACAACATATGAAGAGGGTTCAAAAAATCCCATAAAACAAGCGCCGTGTCCGGAAAAAATCCGCCGCAACAGTCATGTCACTCACTTCGTCAATAAAGCATTATTCATCACCTCCAAGCTCTGAATCCCCAAGCCCACCGTCCTCAAGCATCAAGGTTTTCCACCCGCAATGATATCCCCTGCAAGTCTTCAGAAGAGGTCCAAAAGAAACATCTCATAAGCGCATCCAACTCCCCCCTTCACCCCAGCAAGTAACATGCTCTTAGATAAAAGGAATATCATAATAGCCAGAAAATTTTCTTCAATAACACTAGACATCCACCCCCCGAAAGGCTACATACACACCAACTCACCAATTTCTATCCATCCTCTCAATAAACGGTAACCAAACAAACTGCCGTTGTTTGCCTCCCACCAGGCTACATTTGCAAGGCAATCAAGGCCTTAAATGTCGGTTTCGGTCACCATTTCGGTACCGACCAAAACAGAATTTCGATGGAATTTCGGTGGAATTTCGACCGAAATTTCGGTCATTTCGGTCATTTTTTGTACTAGGGCCCCCATATTTCGATCATTTCGGTCATTTCGGCCGAATTTCGAATTTCGACTGGATATCGATATTCGACAGAAATTCGACCGAATTTCGCTGAAATTTGAGGCCATGAAGGCAATCTCACGAACCTCCATCTTATGGAGCAAAATAAGATTTGGCATGAATTAATCTTCATGCCAGAAACCTACCCAACTACTCAGAAACAATGGTCCTCCCCTCCGTAGAAATAACATCTTCCTTCACACAAAAAATAGTATTAACGTACTGGAGAATGAGAATCACAATCTATCCCGAAAAAAACTTCCTCCACTACCTTCATCACCATTCTGACTAGAGCACCAGCCACCACAACAAAGAGTAATGGTGCCAACCGGGCACCCTGTCTAAGCCCACACTGTGGTTGAAAGAATCCACCCTCTTGTATACGACATGCCAAAATCACTAGGAAGTAATCGTCATGCATCTCTTCATCCAGTCAATCCATTCTCTATGGAAGCAAGCCCCTATGGTGTAGGGATGCCCAAATGAATAGTATGTCGATGCAGACAGTCATAGGCATTCAAAAAGTCACTTACATATGAACCTCTTGGTCCTTTTCTATACCACTTGCAACAATCTTAGAATCCAACATAATCCATCCATCATGTCTCAGCCCAAGACGAACGTTGCCTGAGCCGAATCAATAATGGATACAAGTACCTCTCACAACCTGTTTGCCAACACTTTCATCACAATTAGATATACATCATTAGGTATAGCAATAGGACGCAAGTACTCCACGTAGCGCACCACATCCCTCTTAAGCAGAAGGAATATAAGGGATCGGTTCAACCGCTTGAACCCCTACGTTCGCCTCACGCGGCTCTTTCCACCACATTTAACATCTCCGTGCCTACTAAGTCCCTAAACTCCTTGAAGAAAAAGACTGTAAATCATCTAGGCCTGAGGAGCCATCTGTATTCATATCAAAAACTGCACGCTTGACCTTTGAAAGCAAGAAAGATCTCACCAACCGTCAAACTGCGGGCCAGACAACCATGGGGCATCTGTTCCCATGCTTCTAACACTGTTGCTAGCCACACGCCTACTTGGTTCAAGGTAGTGAGGCTTCACTGCGTCACAAATGGCACGAGCATCAACCAAATCATCCCCATCCACCTCAATCAAATAAATGAAATTGTGCCTTCTTCGGTCACTGTCCACCGCATGAAAGAAAATATTTACATCTCCCTTTTTCAACCGCTTCTATCTCGAGTGTTGCTTCCACTCAATGTCTCTTCTTATCCTCCTCCAGGAGAAAGCGATTGTGCTTGTAGCTCACAAACTTCTCCTCCTACAACTCTCGGGATGGTCATGCCGCATAACCTCTACCTGCACCAAATATCTTCGTTGGTCTCATAGTTCATAGAACTCCCTCAAACTAAATAAACATATCGTGCAAGCTTTAAGCTTCTCTCCCATTCTCCTCAACGTTGACCATGTCACCTCTGTCTCCAGCCAGAATCTCGTGATCTTCTCTCGAAAACCCCCCCTCCAGCATCCAGGAGCACACAAATCGAAAAAAGTTACAGGGCATTGACCATCGCCAGAGTCCATATCAATGTATGGTTCGAGTGTGACCTGCCAAAACCATCCACAAAACCCAAGGGAAACTCTCCAGAAAGCCAACCGAACCAAGAAAAATGATCCAGATGTGGCATGTGCAAGCTGCTCCTCGAGGTATATTTCAAGTTGTAGCATCTAAATCCTCCACTACCAAGTCTCTTACAAATGCAACAAAAGAAGAGGAAATGTGATCCATTCCACCCCTATGTCATGGACAATCAAGCACAAGAAGAGTGTTGTAGAAGTCATCACCAACAATCCATGTCGGATCTAGGAAATGTGCTAGCACCAATTTGAGCTTATTCTACATAATAGTCAACATACGGCACAAGACCATCAATCATGGAAATCAACAACATGAAACCATCCAAGATCCCATGTAGCACAACAAGACTCGATTGCCACAAAATCTACAAACTCCATTAAATCATTATTCCAACCAACAAGCATGCCTTTAGAGGCATCGACAAATGGCATCTCTATGTACTCAATGAAACAGGTGAAACCACCTTATGCATGATGAACATGTTGCAATCCTCCAACGTAGTCTCTTACAAACACACAATATACGTTTTTCAACTCTCCAAAAGCCACCCCATGACCCTTTTTTGTCCAGTTGATCAACACCTCGAACATTCCACGAAACAATCTTCATCTCACAATAGTGGAGGAAGCCTCCGCCACACACCACCCACATGCAGCTAGCAACCACATCTTGCTTATCTAACACCCTCTCACAACCTACAGACCCGATCAAGGTCTCTACTCAATTCACAACCCTCAACTGGTTGCGCCACTACATGCGCATCATCATCTCCCACCTTAACAAGTGATGCTCTCGCCATATGCGACAAAGGACCCAAAGATCATTACCAACACCGATGAACAAGCATCTTCCATCGATCAACCTTGCAGGTGGCATCGAGCTAAACATGTGTTTCTTTTGAACATTGAACCGTGCAGCAACATATTCGAGATTCCCTAAAGGATGGATCACGATCTCCATCGAACTGCCACAAGAATCCTTGTTCAGCGGAACAGCAGAAGTGCCAAACTGAATAGGAGCAAGATCTACACTTGGATCGTAGTCAAGAAGGAAAATGATGTCCACAAGGGTCGTGCGGTCAAGGAAATCTGATCCAAACTAGGTGTCCACCACCATCTTATGTGTATCTTAGATCATATCATCAGGGCGCACATTCATCGAGTCAGCTGTAAGGAAGTCAAAAAAATCCTCTTTTGGGACTTCATCCACAGGAAATCCCAAAACGAGAGGAGGTCCTGGAATCAAAACTAATGGCACGCATTCAACCAACCGTAATTGAAACATCGTTCTACCTACCACACATGCTGCTTCAAATAGCTAATTGGACGAGCAACCTCTATCACAATCACAACATCAGTGTTATCTACCGATCAGAGACCATCCAAGGTGATCTCAATCACTCTCGCACTATCAGCCAATGCATCTTGCAAACACTCTAAACGACGAGAAGTGAACAGAATGCAGTAACATGAAGGAGCCTACAAGGGCCACATGCCATTGCCTCATCCCTGAAATGAGCATGTCTCCAAACAATACGTGATATCTATGCACCGACCTTTAATGGTATCAAAGCTTGGAAGGCAGAGAGACCATGATCTGACGCACACAAGCAACCATGGACTCCAAAGGGACCACATCTCCAGCAAAATCGTAAATGAAAAGCATATATGGCACCTTCTAACCGTCACTGTCAAATCAACATTGATCATAGAAGCAATCAAAATATGAAGGCATTGATCCATTGATGCATTAGCAGTCTCATGTTGACGTAAACGAATACCTCTATGGAGTGCACCATCAAGGGGTCCTCAGTGTAACATCTGGAATGTTCGAAGTTGCATTGTGGTCCCCCTTGCCCTCGAGCCTCGAGGTGGGGGCGATCAGAAGCTGCGACTCTACGTCAGTGGATCCATTCACCACATGTGAAGCATCAAAAATCTAGAAAGGAAGATGTCGCAACCTCCCGTCGATACCCACGTCAATGAACCACCTCCCAGACCTCATCTTCAACAACTTCAGCTGCAATAGAGTCTTCTCTATGGCCACCACCTACCTCTCCCTTTGGTCATGTGCATCGGCATGCGGCATGCCTACATCTCCTGGGGGAAGCCCAGTGGCAGTCAGAGCATCCACATCTCCAGGCAGGGGACTCACACCTCCCAGCACAGAACTCAAACCTCCAGATGGAGGTGCAACCACAACTCCATGCAAGGTTCCAAAACCTCTAAGCGAGGGTTGAACAACAGCCATACCTCCATCTAGATCCCTTAAATCTTCAAGCGAAGGACCAATGCCTCCATGCAGAATCCTAGACCGATGCAATATGTGCTCAATATTAAGGAGTTATATGCAACTTTCAGCAATAAAAGAAAGTCCAAGAGTACCCTTGTTATTATACATCTCTCCAGGAGCTTCCATGTAATATTTTTTTGTCCTTTTCTTTGGAGCTTATGGTTTGGAAAGAGTAGCACACCTTCTATGGTATAGCCCATGTAATTTTGGATTTTTTTGTATTTTTTAAGGGGCGCCAAGGAAAGAGTAGAAGGCAGATCCGAAGAAGAAAGAAACCCATACGGGCATATCTCCTCTCCCCTTCCCTTATATTCCTCTCCTCCTAGTCTCTCTCACTCTCAGCAACCTTCCCTTCCCTTCTTCTCTTCCCCAGCTCTAGTCTTCTCCTCTCTTTTCCCCGGTCCAACCTCCTCTCCTTTCCCAGCTCTCTTCTTCATCGCCAGAAGGCCACAGCCCAGCCCTCCTCCTCACCACTCCTCCTAGCTCTTTCTCTCCTCCCAACTTTCCTCTCCCTCCTCAACAGCTCACCACCCTCTGATGCAGCGCAAAACAAATAAATAGGGCCTCAATTGATGCAGCGCAAAACAAATAAATAGGGCCTCAATTTTCTATTTTTTATCCATTAATTACAGTCTAATTTTATTTACGAATAATTGAGTCGTTGCAATTTATTTAAAATAAAGAGATCGCATGTGATCTCAATTTAATTAGTTGGAGTCAATTAGGATAAATTAAGATTTGAATTTTATTCAAATAAATTTGTTAATCGGTTAGAGTCAACTAGGATAAGTTAGAATCAAATTTGAATTTTAAATTTGAAATTTCTTTCTAATTATGTAATCTCATCCCTCCTATAAAGTAGTCTACTAGTTTTAAACAGTTCAAGTTGCAATTAAAATTTAGATTTATCTCTCATCTTTCCTTCCCTTATCTCTTCTCCCTCCACGCGATCTTCGTGATACTTTCTCGATTCCCATGCAACCGGCGCACTTTCTCTTCTCCATCCCTCCAATTTCTTCTTCCACCGAAAATTTCCATCGCTCAAATAATTATTTTCTCCGTTGTAAAAATCAATCTGCAACATTTGGTATCAGATCATGGAATTGAATCGTTCTCACGATTCGACGGTCCTATCGCATATTGGAAGATGAAGTTTGATCAAAGCCGTCTATCTCATGGCTCGCATGCACGTTCGCGTCAACAAAAATCAAGCATCGCCTCCAGATAAGCATCAAGTTACAACAGTGGATAGATTCATGGTATAACATCGACATTTCTATGGTACAAGTTGACGAAGAAAAAAATTGCCATCAACGATGATCTGTTCGTTGTCCAAACCGTCTCAGATGGGGAAAACGGCGTCAAGTTGTCCAACCCGATTCAGACATGCAGCCACCGGAGAACCCGACCCTAGCGCCCCTTCCTGCCAGCCCCGTTGTTACCTCTGCATCTCCCGTGATGCAATCCCCCCCTGCCACCCAGCAAACCTCCTAGCCCCGTCATCACCTCCGGCCATACCTGCACCTCCCGCTGCTTCCCGCATCACTTGCACCAAGGCCAAAACCCCTTCCCACCACCTGCACCAACTCCCTTCCCCTCGATACCCGCTACCTCCCCCTACCCTTCGACCCCGCACAACGTCACTGCCATCAACAAGCCACAACAGTCCCTGTGGTAGGCGCTCGAGTCCCCGCCCCACCACTCTTCCGTGGACGCTGGAGACACCCGCGACTCCGCCCGCGCCATGCCTCTCGCCACCACCCACTATGGCCTCCCTTTTCAGGTAGCCACCACTGCTTACGGCTTCCCAACTCAAACCGGTCGTTGCTATTCCGTGCATTGCCCGCGTTGTCCTTGGTTCCAACCTCGGTGTCGCCGCCGCTGTTACTTGAAGATGAGAGAAACCTAACGCAGGGACTCCTCTTCAAGGGATTCGAATCCCACCAAAATAGGAATTGGGAAGTAATTTGGAACAATTGCAAAAAAGCTCCCCTACAAAAGTTTTTATTCAAAGGGGGATATTCAAAAGCTCCTCTTAAAAAATTGTTTCAAATGAAGGGGTAGAACATTTGCAGCCATACCCCTCAGTGGAAAGAATCTATAAACGTAATGTTGAAAATGATCTAATTGGGAAGTTTGAAGCTACAATTTCAAGACCGAATTCTCCAACGATGCGTCAAAGATCAAGCAATTCGTCGGGAGGCGAATTTTTTCAAGCGGAGGAGAACTGATGCAACGCGAAACAAATAAATAGGACCTCAATTTTCAATTTTTTATCTGTTATTACAGTCTAATTTTATTTACGAATAATTGAGTTATTGTTATTTATTTAAAATAAAGAGATCGCATGTGATCACAAGTTATTTAGTTAGAGACAGTTGGGATAAATTAAGATTTGAATTTTATTCAAATCAATTAGTTAATCGGTTAGAGTCAATTAGGATAAGTTAGAGTCAAATTTGAATTTTTAAATTTTAAATTTCTTTCTAATTCTGTAATCTCATCCCTCCTATATAAAGGGGTGGTAGTCTATTATTTTTAAACAATTCAAGTATGAATTAAAATTGAGATTTATCTCTCATCTCTTCTTCATTTATCTCTTCTATCTCCACGCGATCTTCGCAATTCTTTCTCGATTCTCACGTAACCCGCGCTTTCTCTTCTCCATCCCTCCAATTTCTTCTTCCACCGAAAATTTCCACTGCTCGAATAATTATTTTCTCCGTTGTAAAAATGAATCTGCAACACTCCTCATTCCCAGCAGTCTCTCCTCCACACTCTCTCCTAACCATGACATACCTTCACCGTCTCATTTTTCCTTCCCCCCAACAACCCATTCCATTTTCCTGCCATCAGCAACCCAATCCCCCACTTCCCTAACCAGTCGTTCCTTCACTGATCACATCTGCATCACCACACCAAGCCTTGAACCAACGACTGGCACCCGCAGTCATACCTGTCCAGTCCTCATGTACCTGGATTTGTCATCATCTGCATATTATATTTTATTCCTAGCATGGATTCACGTTCTTGACAGAGTCTGTTGATGTATTATCTCTGTTTTCAATTTTCCTTGAATGAAATCACTAGTCAGGGCTTCTTCTCAGAGATGTTTAGTTATATTCCCTGAATACTGGAACGTGTCAGTTGTCAGCAACAGCACTGCTTCTAAGACATGCCCTGAATCCACTACTACTGACTATTCTAAACTCAAAGGTCGTCTACTATTATTTTATTGAAAGGAAAGTGGCAGTTTTATGTGCTGGCCACATTGGAACTCCTTGAAATTCATCTAAGTGATTCATGCTGGATAAGATAAGGTTTCATACCCCTCTTATTTGTTTATGTGCACCTTGTAATTGTCAAGTCTTTAAATTTCTGATTTGATTTGTTGCCTCGTCATGAAGTTGCAGCAAAACGACCCAATTATAACCTGATTAGTGATTACTAATTTCGTTGGTCATCTAAAAAGCTCTTAAATGACGACAATGTTGCATTTACAAGGGTGCGTCATATTTGCATCTCCATATATTTAGTTAGTAGTATCATGGTTTTTGGAGATTGCATCAAAGTGGTATCAGGGCAAAATCGATCCATAAAAAAATAGCATTTCATTTTGCACATGCATTGCATACAACATTGTTTTCTTTTTCTTCTCCTTTGTGTAGCTTGTATTTTTAATTTTCTGTCGGTTGTAAGGCTTTGCCTGCGTTTTTTATTTTCTACCTTATCAGGAGGTGCCTATCTATTTATTTTTTTGCTTGTTGCATGGCTCAACCAATCGTTCGTTATTTTTCTTGCTTATTGTTTGGCTTTGCCAACCACCTTTAATTTCATGTCCGTTGTATGGCTCTACCGACCTTTTTTCCCACTCGTTATTCAACTCTTTTATTCACAGCATTTATTTGCAAGTTTAATTATTTAAAATCGCTCTTTTTTGCGCAAAAAAAAGAATCTATCTCATTTTTTTCTTCCCCTCTGTGACTGTGTGATTTTAGAAACTGATCAATGATGGCTCATCAATCTGACCCACATTCCATGGCACGTCTGGAAGCCATGATAACAAACCTTGGAAGTGAAACCTATTGTACTAGCACCCGATAAGGAAATATAGAGAGAACAATGATTAGGGATACCCGACAGTTGGAAGCCGTGATATCAAACAAGATAGAGAGGCGATATGAACATGATCACAATTTTAGGGCTTGTAGGCAATCATCAAAAATTCGATATCTTAATTCTCATGACCATCGATGTCCCCTACAAGATCAAGTGGTTGTCGATCCTAGGTCAGGAAGTGGCACACAATCCCCAAAATGGGAACACCGCACACTTCATGTGGTAAAAATGAAACACATCGGAGAGTCCCACAAGCGACGAGAGGCTGAGAGAACTAAAAAAAGAACCCATGCTACACAGTCAACATCGGAATCCATTATATGACTCCAAATGGGACCAAGATATTTGGATTGACGTGAGTAATTTTGATGGACAGGGTGACCTTGATCTCTTTTTAGACTGGATGGATCAATTAGACCATTTCTTTGTCCAGAGGGAATCTATCCCAGTGAGCGTAGAGTCCACATTGCCTCCATGAATTTGAAAGGGTATGCATTACTTTGGTGGACACAACTTCAAGAGAAGTGTCATCACCATGGTAAAGAACGCATTCGTTCTTGGACCAAAATGGAACAGCAGCTTCGGAAAAAATTCTTACCGGAGGAATACAATCATATAATCCATCAGGGATCGCCATATCGCGATATATCGTCGATATATCGGCCGATATATCGGTATCGACAGGTCACCGATATATCGCCGATATGGACGATATCGGGTATCGACAGGAGAAAATGCCTAATGGATACCGGGTTTCGACGATATGCGTCGATATAGCGCCGATATATCGACGATATATCGGTATCGACATTGTATCGAAACGATTATCGATATCGATATTTCCTTCCTTGCGTCCAACCAACTTCAACCCTTCACCGTGGAGCACGTATCATCAAGGGTACACTGAAGAATTCCAGTTGACCCTTAATAGAGATGCTCAGATTGAGATCGGCCCAGTTGAAAACACCACTCCACGTTCAATGACCACAATAACCTCTAATATTCCCACCACCACATCAAAATCTCTGCTAAACTAACTAGATTGACTCACAGTCAACAAGCAGTTGGTTGCATCTGGATCTCACACCACTCTTGGAGATACCACCGCCCAAGCCCAAGCCACTTGTGTTAGATCTAGAATCCTTGGCGATCAGCCTATCGTGGGACCTAACCCTGCTTGAGGTACAAGCAAAGGATCATATAGCATCAGAGTGCCCCAATCCATACACAATAGAAACACACCAAGTGCATGATGAACAAGGTGATGAGGCCACCCCTCACTTGTGAGGTTGAAACATGAAGTGATGACTGAATACACCAATAACAAGAAGAATTATAAAGCTGGTAAGGTTGATGCGGACATTAGTGGACCTTTCTCCTCAATTAAACGTGATGACCTTGAAAGAGAAGATAATGCACCAACAAAGGTCATGAACCAGTTCATACTAGCACCTAAAATTAAGAGAGATGATATCTGGTTAACAAATGGCATCTTTCGCATCCCATATGCCTCCAATGACCGTTGTTTCTCTTTAATCACCACTGGAGGAAGCATAGGAAAATTTGTAACCCAAGAGGTAATCTCCAAGACAAGGGCACAAACACAACCTTGGGATCAACCATATAGGGTGACCTAGCTTATAGGAGGGAGCCAAATACCAAGTCAGTGCCTCATCAAATTTGTCCTTGCCCCGACCTATATGCAACGAGATCCATGTCACATTACACCGATGGAAGTGCCACACCTGTCAATAGGATACCCTTGGCAATTTGGTTGAGGTACAACCCATGGGGGGATGAAAGATACTGACATTATAGACAATACGTGAATCACATTCAACCCAAATATGATGCTCATAATCCCAAGCAAATGACAATCAATCGACATAAAGGTCCCCAAATGGATCGCCAAAACTCTATGATGGTCAAATCACCTTACTGTATACATAAATCACATGAGATTCTTGGTGCCTCTGCTTTAGAACTTCATCCTCGAGAGTCACTGTTTATTTTTGTTATTACTAGTAAAGAGATCGGGTACGATGCTCTAAACTTAGGTCAAGAAGACCACGAAGTTGCCCTAACCTTAGAAGAATATGCAGATGTCGGGCCCAAGAAAACCCCACCTCTATGAGACAAACCACCCCATATGAATCATGTCCCAGAAGGTGGCCTATCCCATATGCCCCATTATCAGATGGCATCGAAGAGGAAAACGCAGAATTCGGACCCTAACTCTCCTTGGTCAATTCCTACACGTCATCAAAAGGATATCCCTATGGACTATGTAAGCATGCTTATCCCAACTACTAGGATGGTTATCTTTGAGTTTGCCATGATTAATCCGATTTCTAAAGTGACATATTGTGTCATGTGTATGAAGCCCTTGGATGCATCCCATAAATTGGCCCCTTCTCTAAGGTAGTTGTCCATGTGTGTTGCATACCTCATTCATTTTTGTCTGATAAGGGCATCAAGTCATTGTCTAAGTCGGACATGCATTATAACATTGAATATCACTTCCAAATTAATGGTCAAACAAAAGTAATAATAAGATCTTTGGGACACTTGCTGCATTGCCTCACGGGAAAATGAACTGTTCAACGAGGCTTGGTTCTTGACACTTGTAATGCTTCATCTTATCAATCCATTAGGAAATCTCCTTTTAAATATTTTTTTACGAAATTCCAATTCCATGTGTCCTTGATCAAGTTTACTTGGTTCAATCCGGATGGGTTGGTGCAATTGTTGACCATATAGCTAATCCTACCCATCAGCTCCACCACAAAATCTACACCAAATCCTAAATCACATCAATCACATACCCAAAACAAGACAATATCCACGTGAGAAAGATGAAATTTAGGGAGGGAAATCTAATTATGGTCCATTTTCAGGAAGAATGTTTTCCCAATCAAACCCACCACAGATTAAACCCAAACAAAATTGGTCCTTTCAGAATCGTCAAGAAGATGGATCCAGATGCAATGGACCTCCTCCCAAAGATCAATACCTCGTCAATATCAAATATTGACAATGGTGCATCTATACTAGAGCTACCAGAAATGAAATCATCACCAACAATCATTGTATCAATATTGGGTCAATATATCATTGAAGACATCTTTGAAATATGTGAATTGGCAACATATCATGGGCTCGTCCAACGATGGAAGGAGCATCGCATGAAAGTCAATTTGTGGATTGAAGAGTGTGAATTAGAAACGCTCGGTAATGACATTGACCGTTGCAAAGCTACTACAACACAATCTTGTTGGAGCAAGGTTCTTATCAGCAGGGGAATTGATGGAATCTGTGCCCAACATTGAGGAGTTATATACAACTTTCAGCAATAAAAAAAGTCCAAGAGTACCCTTGTTATTATACATGTCTCCAGGGACTTCCATGTAATGTTTTTGTCCTCTTTGGAGCTTATGATTTGGAAAGGGTAGCATACCTTCTATGGTGCAGCCCCATGTAATTTTAGGGTTTTTTGTACTTTTAAAGGGGACAGCCCTATTATAAAAGGGGCGCCAAGGGAAAGAGTAGAAGGTAGATCCGAAGAAGAAAGAAATCCACACGGGCATATCTCCTCTCTCCTTCCCTTATATTCCTCTCCTCCTAGTCTCTCTCTCCCTCCCTCCCTCCCTCTCTCTATCAACAACCTTCCCTTCCCTTCTTCTCTTCTGCAGCTCCAGTCTTCTCTCTTTTCCCCAGTCCAACCTCCTCTCCTTTCCCAGCTCTCTTCTTCATCTCCAGCAGGCCACAGCCCAGCCCTCCCCCTCACCACTCCTCCTAGCTCTTTCTCTCCTCCCAGCTTTACTCTCCCTCCTCAGCAGCTCGCCACCCTCCTCGTTCCCAGTTGCCTCTCCTCCACACTCTCTCCCAACCCCGACACACCTTCACCGGCACCTTTTCCTTCCCTCAACAACCCATCCCCTTTTCCTGCCATCAGGAACCCAACCCCACACTTCCCTAATCAGTCATTCCTTCACCGATCACCTCTGCATCACCACCCACACCAAGCCTTGAACCGACGACCGTCACTCGCAGTCACCCCCACACAGTCCTTGTGTACCTGGATCTGTCATCATCTGCCTATTTTATTTTATTCCAAGCAGGGGTTCACATTCTTGACAGAGTCTGCTACTGTATTATTTCTGATTTAAATTTTCCTTGAATGAAATCACTTCTTCTCGGAGATGTTTAGTTATATTCCCTGAATAACTGTTCTAGAACACTGTTCTATAATAATTCCTTAGATGTTTCTAAATAATATTCCCAATGTTACCCCTTTATTTTAAAGGTTGAATTCAAATATTTATTATCACCTCAGTTCACACTTTCATTTACATTGCTTCTAAGACCTGCCCTGAATCCCACCACTAGACTATTCTAAACTAAAAGGTCGGCTACTATTATTTTATTGATAAGGAAAGTGACAGCTTTATGTGCTGGTCACATTAGAACACCTTGAAATTCATCTAAGTGGTTCGTGCAGGACAAGTTAACGGTTTCACACCCCTCTTATTTTTTATTTGTGCCTTGTACAGTCAATACTTTAAATTTCTGATTTGATTTGTCGCCTACTCGTGAAGTTGAAGCAAAAAGGCCCAATTATAATCTAATTACAAATTCCATTGGTCATCTAAAAATGTATTAACTGACAACAATGTTGCATTTACAAGGGTGCATCATATTTGCATCTCAATATATTTAGTTAGTAGTATCATGATTTTTGGAGATTGTACCATAGACCCAACCAAACCTCCAAGTGAAGATATAAAACCTCCATGCAAAGGTCCTAAACTTCCAGGCAAAACACTAGGAAGAGCAGAACCACGGACTACCAATGCTCGTCCCGGGGGGGGGGGGGGGGGGGGGGGGACTCCACACGACCACGCACCTCCCTCACCTTTGTCCTACCTCCTCATCTACCCTCTCTCTCTATCATTCCATCCTTGGGCTCTATTTTTCTTACATGATTTGTACATCATCATATAAACAATAAAGCATCAAATTCCAACAGCAACATCTACAAACAAACAAATCCTACATTAGCATTAACTTAACCTTGGGACGAGGCTTCAACGTCCACCAGCCCAACGGAGACGTCTCATTTCCACAGCCAAGCTGCGCCAAATATCGCATATGTATAAAGGCACGCCTTTCCGGCCTGCTTCCAATAGTAAAGGTCTTCTTTATCAGGCAGACCAAAACCGTGCTTCCTAATAATTCCAATACCAACAAGTCTTTCAAATTTCCAGCTTATCAGACGGATGACAAGCAATATTATGAATGCCATTTCATTAAAGATCTAACCTGAGGACTTTGTGTGCTTTCTTGAGACGGTTCATGGAGAAAAATCTGCAATAACAATAACATGTTGCAAGGTTTAGAAAGTCAATATGTGGCATTCTTTCACTCATGTAATCTAAATCGAGTATGCAAATAGGTGCTGGAGTATACGAAGATATGTGTGGATCTATAATATTTTAATAAAAAAATAACGAAAGTGGTTCAAATATTAGAGATTTAAGTTTTAGGCAATTAACTTTATTATTTCATGGATTCCCTACTTTTAGCTACAGGAAGTCAAACAACGGACTGGTAAATGGAATTAAGCTATAATGTCTTTAATGTCATCTTTCCACAACTGGAACAAAAATTCAAATCTCACTTCTCAGTATACAAATCGTTCAAAGGAAAATGGAATTCTAAATCTGGTCGGTTTCTTGTCTTTATTAATCAAGTGAAAGAATGTCATAGATTGGTAGGTTTTATTTTGGGTAGAGGGAAAAGAATTCATTGCTTTCTGAGAGGCCCTAGGGTTCTCTTATATAGGAAAGAAACCTATGGGGCAAATTGCAAAAAGAAGAAGAAAGAAATAAAAAATAAGACAATGATAATAAAAATAACTAATATCTTAACACTCTCCCTCAAACTGGAGCGTAGATATCGATCAGACTCAGCTTGGAACAACATCTCTGATAAGGTCCTCTGGATAGGGCCTTTGTAAGTACATCTGTTGTCTGGTCTCCAGAGCTGACATGCGTAGTGGTGTTAAGACCCTTCTGTATCATGTCACGAGTGTAGTGACAGTTCACCTCTATGTGATTCGTCCTCTCATGAAAGGTTGGGTTGTTGGCAATGAAAAGAGCAGCCTGATTATCACATTGGAGGTGCATGGGAAGAGGCACCTCTATAGTCAGGTCAGTAAGTACAGATCTAACCCACATCATTTCTGTGCTAGCTTGCGCCATGGCCATGTATTCCGACTCAGCACTTGATCTGGCAACTACAGTTTGCTTCTTACTCTTCCATGAGACAAGAGAATTGCCTATAAACACAGTAAAGCCTGATGTAGACTTTCTATCCTTTGGGCACCCAGCTTAATATGCATCTGCACATGCTATAACTGAGAGAGATGTGCCTCTGCTGAAAAGAAATCTTGCACCATGTGAAGTCTTCAGGTATCTCAGAATCATATAGACTGCATCCATATGCGTCTATCTAGGCTGCTCCATAAACTGACTCACTTTGCTCATGGCAAAGGATATGTCGGGCCTGGTAATAGTCACATATACTAGCTTGCCAACAAGCTCTCTGTACCTCCTCTTGTCGACATTCTCAGTATCATCATCATAGAGCTTCATGCTCGGGTCAATAGGAGTAGTGGTAGGTCTGCAATCTGCCATGCCTGTCTCTGAAAGAAGATCTGTAATGTACTTCCTCTGGATCATCATAAGATCCCGCTAGTTCCTGGCAAACTCCGATCCAAGGAAGTAACGTAAGTGTCCAAGGTCCTTGGTCACAAACTGCTGACCTAGAAAGTTCTTGGCACCCTGAATGCCCTGCTCGTCATCCCCTATAACAATAATATCATCAACGTAAACAAGAATGACAAAGTACCTCTCTGGGTCCTCTGCACAAACAAGGAGTGATCAGCAATCGATCTCACAAACCCTTGTTGCTCTATCAAGTCCGAAAGCTTATGGAACCATGCTCTTGAACTCTGCTTAAGGCCATCGATAGCCTTGTGTAACCTGCAAACCTTCTGACACTCCCCCTCAGCGGCAAACCCAGGTGGTTGCTGCATGTAGACCTCCTCCTGTAGATCACCATAGAGGAAGGCATTCTTCACATCAAGCTGATACAGGAGCCAATCACGTATCACAGCAACAGAAAGTAGAACACGTAGAGTAGAATGTCTGGCAACTGGAGAGAAAGTATCCTGATAGTCCGTCCCATATGTCTGGGTGAACCCACGTGCTACAAGTCTCGCCTTATAGCGATCCACGCTGCCATCTGCACGGTGTTTCACAGTGAACACCCATTTGCATCCCACAACAGATGCATCGACTGGAGCAGAAACAAGACTCTGCATGCCATTTGATTGTAATGCAGCCATCTCCTCCTCCATGGCTAACCTCCACTGACTGTCCTTTAGAGCCTCCTGATATGTCTGTGGTATCTCCACAGCAGATAGTGCCAAAGTAAACCTCCTGAAATCCTCTGACAGCCTGCTCAAGGAAACCTGGGCTGCAAGAGGATAAGTAGCACACTGTCGTTTCTGCTTTCGCAAAGCAATCGGTATACCAAGATCATCTGCCAAGTCTGTGACCTATGAGTTCCCCCTCTTGAGAGGGCACCTGCTCATCCTGTATGGAATCATGCTGCACAGACAACTCAGTAGTGCCATCAGTAGAAACAATGTGTTTAGTACATACCTGAGGCGTGCTGGATGATGGAAAAGACCTGTGAACATGGGGAACCGAGCGAGGCCTACGAGGAAAAACACATGGCAAAAACTGAGTCAGAGTAGGAGGTGGAGCCACAGGAGCAGGTGGTGGTGGTGGTGGTTGAGGAGGTGGCGGTAGAGCAGGAGTAGAGGGAGGCGGAGGAACGACGGTAGGAGGTGGAGGCATGTAGATCTCATCGTCAGAGTCAGATGGGGCTAGTATGTCACCTGTAGGAGAAAAATACATAACATACTCAAAGAAAGTAACGTCAGCAGTGACAAAGTACTTTTGTTTAGCGGATCAAAGCAACGATACCCCTTCTGGTTACGAGAGTAGCCAACAAACACACACTTAACAACTCTAGGAGAGAGCTTGTCCCGACCTGCTCGGGAAACGCAATCGAGAAAGGAATCTTCCCTCCCAACACAGACGAGGGCATGTGGTTTACCAAATAGCATGCAGTAAGGACAGCATCACCCCAGTAAGAAATAAGAATGAAGAGCATGACTCTGTATCAACAAGGTTCTGGTCACATCAAGTCAGTGACGATGTTTATGCTCGGCAACACCGTTCTGCTGAGAAGTATAGGCACATGAGGTTTGGTGAACAATGCCAAGAGATCTAAAAAATTCAGAAAGCTGTAAGGTGCAGACTTCTAAGGCATTATCAGTGCGAAAATATTTGACATTAGCAGAAAGATATTCCCTACTTCATTAATAAAATATTTGATCATGGATCAAGCCTCAGACTTATTCTTCAAAAGAAAGACCCAGGAAAATCTAGAAAAATCATCAACGGCAACAAGATAAAATCGATGTCCCTGATGATCAGGAACACAACTCGGACCCCAGAAATCTAAATGAAGGAGCTCTAACAAGTGGGAACTGCTCCGACTCTGACGGGATGGAAATGATGAATGATATCATGATGCTTCCCAAGCTGACATGCCTCACACTGAAAGGAGGATCTCGTGGAAATCTGATGGCGAACATGGCATAGCTTCTGCAGAGGAAGGTGGTTAAAACGAAGGTGCCACAGATATGAAGAGACTGGTCTAGTAGGTATAGTGGAAACGACAACATGAGAAGGTTGGACCAGTATGTAGAGTCCCTACTGCTCACGGCCACTTCCAATCACCCTGCTCGTGAGTATATCCTGAAATACAAGAGAAGATGGATCAAAGATGGCACAACAATGCAGATCCTTAGTAATCTGACTAATGGAAAGTAAATTCATCTGAAAGTCAGGAGCATATAGAACAACCTGAAGATGCATAGATGGTGTCAGATGCACCTCTCCCTGTCTTGTAATTGGTAAGTGGTCGTCATTGGCAATGACAACCCATCTACCAGGTGGCATGGTCCTGTAGGACTTCAGTTGTGCCCTTTCTCCACAAAGATGATGAGAAGCACCAAAGTCCATAATCCACTCTGCCATATATGCACCATGACTACCAGTGAATGCATAAGCAATACCTAAGGAGCTTGAATAAGCTCTGTATGTGGTTGATGTATCTGTAGTGGAGGCTCTTGCAACATGGGTCATAATCTCTCGAATGCGAGAGACGATATCATCCAGGCGAGGATCTGCCTGGGAAGCAAGAGTATCTGAAGGCTCAATCTGTTCAGCTACACGGCCAGAAACGAGATATACATGCTTCTGATAGCATGTATCCTCTGCATACCCCGGTCGACGATAAAAGGTGCAAGGACCACGCGGACGTCTACCGCTTCTGCCACGAGGAGTGTGTCTCTAGATTGAGTCGTCAATCCTCGATCACGAGAAGTGGCCATAGCTGACGAGAGCTGAGGAGTGGCCATAGGAGGTATGATAATCCGGTTGAGTCGGTTATAGGCCTCCTCCATGGGAGGTATGGTAGCTCCAGTGAGAAGCTGAGTACGTGCTGCATCATACTCTGTATCAAGGCGGGCCATAAAAACTCCAGTCATTGTGGAGTTCCTATATGCCTTCTGTTGCTCAAGAGATGTCGTAGTAGGCATATAGCTATGTAGCTTCTCAAACATGCCACGAAGTGAACTGTAGTACACGTGCAGAGGACGACCATTCTGCTTGGCCTTGTACTAGATGTCAAACTGTAACTGGAGAATCTTGGCCTCATTCTTCGCTTGAGCATAGGTGGAAGCCAAAGTGTCCAATATCGCCTTGACGGTGGGTTGGTTCAAAATATAATTGGCTATCTCTGTGGTGAGTGTCCCACATAGCAAAACACGTGCATATGCGTCATCTTGCTTCCAAAAAGCATTTTCCCCAATTTTATCCGTTGGCTCTGGATCTGTCAAGATGTGCTCCTTATTGTTGCACCGTATTAGGGTGAGAAACTGCATGGACCACAACTCATAGTTGGTCACATCCATCTTAGCGATGGGAGTCGGGCCCTTGAAGGCTCCAGAAGAGAAAATATCACACTTGTTCTCTGACATGATGGTAGAATGACAAAATAACGGAACTCAACTGGAGAGTAGACCGATATACACGAGTCTACACGATCATATTGAGGATTGATTGTACGTGCAGACTCATACAACCAACCTCATCAATCGGTGTTGCTTGCTAGGGCCGGAAAACGTGTGATTTATAGATCAGAATCACGTTTTCCGATCAAAATCAGACCAGTTCAGATCGTACAACAACTTGCAGAGGGGCAAGGAAGACCACGGGAAGGCCGACGACGGCTTGTGATGCCTAGATGACGGTCGGGGAGGCCTGACCGGCCCAAGCAAGGGCCTAGCACGACAGGAGCCGCAACCTGGAGGCCTAGGGTTGCGGACTAGAGGATGGGGCGGCAGGTAGGGTTAGGGTTTTGTGGGGTACGGGAACTCCGGTCTAGGACCGTCGCTCCAATACCATGTAGAGGGAAAAGAATTCATTGCATAAGAGGCCCTAGGATTCTCTTATATAGGAGAGAAACCTATGGGACAAATTACAAAAATAATAAGAAAGAAATAGAAAATAAGACAATGATAATAAAAATAATTAATATCTTAACATTTTTCTATCACAGAAATCAGTGAGCATGATCCAAGGAAAAAGATGTAATCAAACATCTATAACTATTATTGAATTGCTCTCTTGATGCAACAGCGTGGGGATGTAATCCGACAAATTAAGTAAAACGAAATCAGTCCTAAAAGTTACTCTCTAGCGCTGGATTAATGAATAATGTCGCTGGTATATGCCTCTAAATAAATAAATAAATTGAATTAATGAATTCTGGGAAAAAAATAACAAATCAGGAAGAACGGTAAATCCGAGAATGGATCGATAATGCTTATCTACGCAATGAGTTCAAACCGTAGCAAATGATGAATCTATTAATGCCTTCAATGTCTACAGGCAACAGAACGTCAGAAGCCAACTCGCAACCAAACCAACAGTGCATAGCAATCCACAGTCAAATACAATGACAGAAAAATTATGCACTTTCTTCTCGTTACCACTATCAGTGAAGTGAGGATGTGCAACACCTGGACCAGATCGGACAAGCTCGGCAGGGGTCAGCGGCGGCGTCGGGGTGGTGTGGAGTAGCGCTGACGGCGCGGGAAGGTTGACAGATGGGGGGCTGGACCGTGGCGGCGGAGGGAGAAATGCACTGGAGGGCTGTAGGGCAGTGGCGACTGCGTGGGGAGGAGAGGGAGGGCCAGGCGACCTGTGGTGGCGTAAGGAGGTGCGGGGAGGGGGAAGGGCGGCTGTGGTGGCGGTGAGGAGGGCGCTGGAAGGGTCGCCGTAGCAGCTGCAGCGGGCTGGAGGAAATGGCGATGGAGCGGCAGCGGCGTAGAGAAGAGAGGGAAGAAAAGAGAGGAAGGTCGTTGGGAGAGAGATCGGGGTAGGGTTCGGCGACGGGGAACGAAAGGGGTAAGAGGGAGAGAGATAATGAGGGAAATGTTATTATAACTAGTATGTTACCCGCGCTTCGTGGCGTAAAAGAAATGTGGTGATTAGATGTAAGTTAAAATATTAAGTTGTAATGTTTACTAAAATGGAAAATTAGAATCATAAAGTTTCACGATCTTCTCAGCACCAGACAAAACATATGATAATTAATCTGCAGGAGCTTCTTGACAAATTGCACATGGCATCATCTCAGATGTCAGCCATAGTTCATATGTAGTGAATGGACATTGGTGATCAATAAACCAGTTTCATATTTTTACATTTCAACAATAAGAAATGTAATAGCGGAAATTTCAATTGGAAGTCATATTTTTAAAAAGAATCTTATATATAGCAATCTCATATGTAGTCATAGAGGCTTGTAGACGTTTGTTTGTCTTTAGAAAAAGGCATATACATGCCAATAATACATGGTGAAATCACAATAATCCAAAATAGATTGAATATATACAGTAATACATTAGTATTGATCACTTAAATATATGCTATAACGATAGGGATATATAGTTTTTCTGATCAATCAAGCAAACAAAAGTAAAAAATATGCATATGTAGTAATACTATTCACTTAAATATATAAAGTAAATATTGTAAGTTATTTCACTTAGTTGGATTATCGTGACAGAAAATTAACATATCACATAGCATATTATCAATCACTATGTATGCTTGCATATCAACCAAAGCATTTACCCTATTTATTACCAAATTTAGCAAGATTATTGATATCTTATATCAGCAAAATTACAATTTTAGAAAAGAATTAAGTAAAAAAATTACAGCAAAACATATATTATGCTTTATAATATGCATTTTAAACAGACAGTATTGAAAGAAGAAGTTATGAAACAATCGGTTTTAGATACCTAGACATAAAATTGCAACAACATTAAACAATATCCTAGCAAATTAATTAAAGATCCAATAATTCAAAATGTATATCTAAAAACCACCTGAAACAAACTTGGAACAGCTGCAGAACTTCATCTTTAGAAATATAATTACATAATTTTAACATACAAACAAAAAACCCATTAAAGAAAAGGGTCAGTAAAATAATAACTACTAATTTAAAGCATCATGTAATTAATTTCATCTCCAAACATTTAGAACATATCATCAAACTAAAAACATTATATGTACGAATAGAGTTTTAATCACCGCAGTAATAGTTTATCCAATTCATCTACTTAAAACCATTATATATACAAATAGTCTTTAAATCGCCACGATGATACTTTATCAAATTCAATCTATTTAAAATCAAGACTAATGAAGTCATTCGTAAATCGGGACATATCGCAAATTGTCGACCACATACAAACTATATCCAACGTAGTCCTTTTGAAAAATCAACACAAAAATACTACAGATATCAGTTGTAACATGAGTAAGAAGAATAAGAGAAAATGAAACACACCACGCATTATCAAACATTAATCCTAACATGAGCAAGAAGAAGAACATAATCTACGGTAAAACCCATAAGGACGTGCACAAAAAACTCATCATATTCCATATTCCATTTATCCGCCTCTGATGGGAGGGGTGTCCACTTCAAACCAATTCAACCCCCTCCCTCTGCTTCGATATTCCGTGAATATATAATAGGGCAGAGCTGGTATAAATAGTAAATCGAAATATCCTCAATAATATTCATCCTTTACCACTATCAAAATATATAAGGCATCACACTAAAGACAATAAAAAACAACTTCGAAAGTTTCGGGATCCACTTTCTGCTTTCTCCTTCCCCCCTCCAACGTCTCTCAAGGCTTCAATGTCAGCAAACCCGAGCAAGCTCTTCATCCCCTCGTCATCACGGACCCTCCTTTAAAAACCAAGAATCTCTTTAATTTATTGTAGTTCTGAATTGGGTTAGTTTATTGTGATTTCTCTTTTCTTTCGGATTTAGTGAGTTGATATTGGTTTAAGTTTTCGTTGTACTGTTAAATTATATCGTTCATTTGATTTGAATGCAATTTGTTCTTTGATTCAGTAAAATAATGTTGAATGGAATGAGAAGGTTGAGGATTCTGGAAGTCGTAGAATCTTGATAAAAGTTGCTTGAGGAGCAGATTCAAGAAGTGTCGAATTAAAAGTTGATTTTGCCATTTTGTTGTTGAGAATAAGATTCTAAAGGAACACAGTAAGAAGGGGATGCAATATGTGCTTAGCCTTGTTGATATTTGATCTAAAAATTTTGGAGATAATTTGATTCAGATGGTTTTTTGTTAGGACCTATGTTATTGAAAACAAACCAAGCTTATATGTTCTTCGTATGTAGACTTTGGGGTCCGTTTCTGATCGAATCGAGTTGATTTCCTCTAGGTCTTTCCAGGTTGTCAGCAAGTTAGTGAAGTAATCACAAAACTTGAAGCTTTAGTTGTATGTCCAAGATGCTAAAGCCATTGGATGAGACCAGAAAGGTCTGAATTACCTTCATCCCCAAGCCTTCAGATCCATATATTCTTAAGAGCCTCGAAATAAATTGCAACCGACCACCATCGAGCATTAGCCTGAAAAAAGGTGACCTAAGATTCATGTAGCAACCGTGGAGTTCTATCATTGGAAGCGTCCCAAGCACCACCACCGGTCAAGCGAATCGAGACCAGGAGGGACTCCGCCCTAGTCCTGCATCCAGTCATCTACTGAATTCGTCCTCAGCCAACAACACCAACTGGCTTGGAGGTTGATCTGAAGCAACATTCGAGTATCATCTAGATCCGGGCGAGCTGAGGAAAGAAGTTCCTTCGCTCCGGTTCCACATCGGCAAGCCATACCCCAATCGTCCAATATCGAAAGATCTATTGCCGTGCCAACTCGATCGCTGAAACTGAAGTGAAATTACCATCACCTCCAGATAAGGATTTGCAATCTAATCATGATCTTCAATTGCATGTGGAGGAGGAAGTTCAAGTGATCGACCTGAAAGCTTTGTTGTGAATATTGAATCAGGGGACACATATGCGATCGTAGATAATCTCAACAAATGTGGTTGGAGAGAGAAGAAATAGAAAGAGCGGTAAAAGGGAGAAAGCAAGAGGAGAGAGGCACGTTGGGAGGAAAGAGATAGGTCGTTAGAGGAGAGAGACACTTAGGAGAGAGATGGAGAGGGAGAGAGAGAGAGAGAGAAGAGAGAGGCAGAAGAAGACACGCGGTAAGAAGGGATGAAGGGAGCCTTCCAATGCAGAGAGAAACGGCGAGGAGAATAAGAGAGATGGAGAGAAAGGATACAGCGCGGGAGGAGGGGGCACCACATAGTCCAGGAGGAGAAGCCCACACAATCACGTGACAAAGAGCCTGGGAAAAACCCAACTTTAAAGTATGTATATAGATTCTATTGCAATCTTATGACAAATTTTCATATTTTCAAGACCAGTATCAATTAAAGTCAAAGTACCAAATTTTACAATTGATAGCAGAATCAAATCGCATAATTGTAAATTTAGTTCATTAGTTTCAAGGACTGTTTTTTTGTCTAACTAATCTAAAATGGTGATGGAGAAATTAGTGGGTCATTTGAAACAAAGAAAGAAGAAGAAGATAGCAAAAGGAGCAGATGAATGGATGTGAATTTAAAATTAAATGGACTATTCGAGAAACGGATGTGAATTCGAAACTAATGGATTATTCGAGAAATGATCTACAAAGGATTGATTAATGGAACACTCGCTTCGAATGGATGCTATTGCACAAGGTCATGGGCTCGCCTGGAATGGATTAACAACGGGACTAAAAGCTTGGAACGTAAGAGATGGCGGCACAATCAATGTCGAAAGAGGGCAAGAGCAGTAGCATCACAGCCACTGGGGAGAAAAGATAGCGTCGAGTGAGAGAGTTGTTGAGCGACAATGAGAGATTTGAGCGAGCAGAGAGGTCAAGCACTAAGGTTGGAGCAAGGGTGTACTTAGTTCATTGGAAATGGGTATTTTTTTATTGGGTGATTGTGGAACATTGGGTTACAACAAAACAAAAGCATCTAAATAAGCATAAACAAACATTGTTATCTTCGATACGTATAGGGTGGTCTACTAATAGGAATAAAAATAAAAGTAAACAGCATAGTATGGACGATAACAACAAATAAACATATTGAAGCGCGAGTCAGTAGAACTTTTGTAGATATTTATTTTATTTTCTTAGAAATCTTAATTTTTTTCTAATAAAACTTTTATTCCTAGAACCATTCACAACTTTTGCAGAAAAGTTATTTTTCTATATGTGTTTTACAAAGTTATTAATTGCATGTGGATCTGAACCTTATTATTAGTCAGTTGTAATGAAACAACGAAGGCATTGGTCACTATGTGTTTGGGAAGGCAATGTAAGTTTTATTTGAAGTTTAAAAATATATAGAATGTTAATTTCTGATGTTAACTTTTCTTACATGCTACATCTTGATTGTGATCTCGATAGCAATAGATTTTGGTGTGCCATATTCCCTTGGACATATGCATACATACATGTGTAATACATGTAGGCTTAGTAGACATGCAAGAGTTAGATTTCATTTCCTTATATTTGGCATCTCATAATGTTTTGATGGAGCGTTGGTGTGCTGAGACCCATACGTTTCATCATCATCCTAAATGATGTAGCTTAGTATTTGTGGAGGTTGTTTGGTGGGAGGCATTCGGAGATGCAAATAGTTAGATCTCGTGTGCTAGCCACTTTGTTGCACCTATCTTTTTCTTAGTTTTCAATAGAATATGAGGAGGGGATACTTAAGAAATATGGAAGAGCCTAAATCCTTCAAAATTTCGACGATGTATCGTTCATGGACACGTTTGGGTCGTTGATTTCTCTACTGACATTGCCTTTGTTAGAGGATTTTGACTTTATTGGGATCAAGCACACTTGCATATTTGTATAGGCATTTTTATCATTATTTCAAAATGGCAATAAAGGATGTAGGAGGATCTTTAATCCTCTTACTATTTTAGGCATGAGAACATTTTCCTTGTATTGTATTGATTGCTACAAAACGAGTAATGCGACAGTTGAGGGGATTGTAAGATAATTAGCAACACATGAGATATTGATGATAGCTTATACATCATTTATTTCAGGGAAACGTTGATGCTGGATGGAGAGATAAGCACGACCAACATCTTGCAAAATGGGCAGTATAAAGTTACAAAGTGATACCAATCATCCAATCTAACTGAGTAAGCATGATCCACAATAATATGGATTGGTATAGATGCATCATGCAACTGTTAATTAGGAGGGTGACAACTATGTTGGCATACAATGTGATTGTTAACATATTCATTTAATATCTAAGGAATCAATGTTGAAAACGATATGTTTATTTTTCAAAATCCTAAAAATTGCAGATATCATGACGAGAGCTCATTATTCAAATTAGAAATGATGACTTTGAGCATTCACAATACAAAGTAGTCTCTATACAAAATAAAGCGAAAATTGATCAATCAATTGCACTACAGATTTCGGACGACCAACCCAAGATTGGATATGCAAATGAAAAAGATGTGCATTTTAGGAGGAAGATGTGTAGCCATGGGATCCGAATTACTCGTTTACACGACATTCGTATTATTTAATTCATAATAGATCGCATCAAGTTATTAAAAAGTTGGGAAAAAATTTCGCAACTTTGAATGACATTCACAATGATATAGCAAACCACATCAAGACACATGTCACCGGAGAAACATTGCATTAACTCCCATATGATACAACATGTATCAAAAGAAATTTTATTATTTTGTACATGTATCCCAAACCTTTGACATGAGAGAAAGTAGACACAATAAAAATATAGTTGTCAATACAAGGGCTATCATGTGTACCGTCAAAAGTAATCATCGTCTGAATACCCAGCTAAGAGTCATTCTAACCAAGCTATTGTGTTGCAGGCACCTTCCTTGCCATACCATGTTAGGGATAAGGAGATGTCAACAAATGTTGAGTACAAATAGTAAATATTACAAATAAACAGGAGTTTAAGTGGTTACTGATGAATCCATTATTCATCTACTCTATATGGTTGTTTTAGCAAAATTCCCTCAACAACTCGCTAATTAATCTCCTTAATTTGTATTAGTCAACAATCACTGACAGTATTGAATTTAGGGTTAAAATCTACAATTAAATAACTTTGTTTTAACTTTGATTAAGCTTGTGTACAAAAATCACTTATTCTGACCTAAGTCTTTCTATAATTTATTCTTTAGTTAATTAACTAACTTTGCATCAAGAATTAAAACCCATAAAAATCGGTAAATCAAGAGAAGATACAAAAATCTGACATTGTATATTTTGTACATATTTTATCTTTGCCAGTTTTATTTTATCTTTTTTTAACCTATAAAAACAATTCGACATTTTTTCGACCAAAGAGAATGGTCGACCACTCCACACGTACTTCTCCTATCTGTGAGGCATGTTTGAGCGACTACACAGCTTCATGCCCTTTACCACCAGCATTGAGCAGCAACAACAATATTGGAATGCTTAGTTATGTATAGAAACTAATCTACTTATTAAAATCAAATTAAAAATACAAAAAATTACAAAATGCAAAAAAATTGGTATTTTATTATATATAGAGTACCTCAAAAAATGTGTTTTGTACAGTTGACCTCTCTTTAAAAAAAAAACGAAAGTTGTAGACCTCGTTGAGGCGACCAATTTTCTGTTGACTACTTTTTGGTTTGACCTCTCCTTTTATTTCTTTTCTTTTTTCTTATTTTTCCTCGTCAACCACTCGGTCAACAACCCCTGCCATTCATCACCCACCTATTCGCCTTCCTCATCTGAGTCAGCATCACCTATTGACCAGTCAACCGAGCTTGTCTTATAGGAACATTCATCCGAGACTGTTGGATCTGATTAGATCCAACGACCCGTAACCCTTCCTCCTCAGATGTGCATCTCACGAGGACCCTTCACGTGCAAGGCATGCAACGCCCATCTGCGACTCTGGGCTGTTGGAAGGATCCAATGGCACTATCACTAGGGATAAGCGTTGGGGTGGTCTGGCCCGGCCCGAAGCCCAGCCCCAAAAGCCCATCCCGGCCCAAACGAACATCAGGTCGGGCTTGGGCCCAATATTTAGGCCCAGGATTTTTTTTTCGGGCTTGGGCATGGCTCGGCCCAGCCCGACCAGGCCCAAGGGCTCGGCCTGAAGAGTGCTCAACCCTTCCCATATCCTGCACGCTTGGAAACTCTCACCTATTGCATGCACACTATATTCATGTATCATGTCTTCATACAATGTTTATAAATCAAGAAAATTAGGAGTGGGGCATATGAGTTGATGATCATAGTATGTCAATTCAGAATTAATTTTCCTTAATTAGTCTATGGTTTAAATTATGTTGGTTATTCTTGATTTTGTTAGTGTTTATTTTTTTCCATCAGAATATTTTCTATTATTGAACATTTACCCAATATGGGCATTATGCCCATTTTTTTACCAGGTAGTGCATGGTGCACCTGTTGTTGTTAACTGTGTAAGTTTGGTTCACTCTTTCAATTTCTGTAATGAGAGACGTTTATGGTATCTAACATTGAGTGCACTTGTATAAAATGAGAAATCATCTTAGGTAAAATTGAGTTTTAATGGTTTCACAATTATTATGGCATATGTTTTAAACAATTTTGATTTGTCTAACTTGAATTGAGATTGACTTTAAACAAAAACTCAAAGTTAATAATCTATAATGGGTGGAGATGGGCCGGCCTGGCCCAGGCCCGACCCATAGGAATTGGGTCGGGCCTGGGCTTGGGCCGAACCAAAGAAAATTTAGCGGGCCTAGGCTCGGCCCAAGGCCCGAAGTTTTAAAATGGGCTTGGGCCTGGGCCCTTCAGGGCCCGGCCCATGCTCATCCCTACCTATCACGTCGTCTTCCTCCTCCACCTCTGCCGCTTGCTCTTCCAGCCAACCTCTTCGCTCCGCTCAGCCTCCGACCGTCATGTCCTCCCCTTCGAAACCCCCATCTGCATGTAACCCCCTCCATGTTCAAAGCCCTCACAGCTCCATAAACCCCCTCAGATCCTCTCATCTTCATCCCCATCTCCGGCAGTTACCCTCATCTTCACTTATAAAACCCAAGCTTCGCCTCCGATCGAAGGTATCCACCAATAGCAAAACCTCCCCTCGAGCCCCAATCCTACCCTTATTAGTGTTAGTTCAAAGGATGACCTATGTCAGGCGACGACGGGGGTGGTTCTGGTGTGATCCTCGGTCGCCCTTTGGCTGAGTTGCATCTCTCTTACTCGAGATGTAACAGCTAGGTTGCCCTCCCTCGTAGGGCATCGAGCGACAACTCCAGGAGGAAGCCCAACTCCTCCGTTCTCAAGCGAGCCTCGTCATTCACGTCCTCCATCTCTTCGATCATCTCCAGGTACACATCTTTCTCCTCTTCTTCTTGCGTCGACCTCGGTCGTACATACCATCGTCATCCGCCTCACTCCCTATACCCCCCCCCCCCCCCCGTTCACCTCCGACCATGCGAAGGTCAGAGCTTTGTTTCCTGATTTTTTCCCTCTGCCTCGTTTCTCCGACCGTCGCAGCACACCTCCATTTTTTCCCTTTCACCCTTCGTCGCTCTGACATACCACCAACGTCCGTCGTAGCTCTGTCGCCCGCCACCTTAGCTACTCTGCCTACCACGCTCAGTCGCCCGCACCACCCTACCCTCACCATCGTCGTGCCTCGATAGGAGCTCCAGCTGCTCCATCGTTTGTGCGCCTCCGCACTCGCTCCCCGTGAGCTCCAACTGCTTTGCCTTCTGCCGTCACATGCCACCACGCCTCTCTGTTGCATCCCAGCTGCTCGACCGTGTGTCGGTCGAGCCTCGCACCACTCCACCTCGGTTGAGCTACAGCTCCGCCCGAGGTCTCCTCTACAACCATTACAGCCGTTGGATCAGGCCCCAAGTCCTTGATCCAATTGTCTTTGTGTTGCCACGTCGCCCCTTTCAGAGCATCCCTCCACGCATGGAGGCTCGGGGCAACCGAAGCAACACCTCCTTGACACGTGGTGTCTCGGGGCCCGCACCTCAGTCGCGGGCCCGAGGCTCTACCCGAGCCTCCCAACCATCACCAGGTGGAGATAAGGAGCTCCGAGCTGCAGCCTCGGACTCCGAGGCTCCGCCCCCACCCAAACCTCCAGTTCTTTAGACGTGTCAATTCCAGAAATTGCGAAAAGGTCCCCGCCAACATAGCCGCGTGCCATACACGTGGCCGATGTGGGTAGCCTAAAGGCCCCTCCAACTTCAACTATTTGCATATAAGTCTTCCAGTTATCTTTTTGAGAAGAAAACTTTATGTTTATTGCATTTAGGTCCTTGGATCTTTTTTACCATATCTTTTGCATTTGAACTCCGTTTTTAAAGCACAATATGTCATTTTGAAGCTATTTCTGTGCTCTATCATTTTACATAACTTGTGAACAGATCAGACTTAGATTTATAGATAATATTATTTGAGAAGAAATTTGATATGTACAAGCTTAATTTTTGACGAATTTGTGCCATATTTATCTTGAGAAATATTTGATTTTATCTGCAGGGACTTGTTTGAAGAGATCGAAACCAATTAATTATCTTATGATTATCTTTAATTATATTTGAGAAATTAATCTTTACAGGGGCGTGATTTAGGAATTAATTCATACTTCATGCGATTCATTTAAAGAGATCTAATTTGACGAATCTTGTTGTGAGTCACAGGAATATTTGGAGTCAAATCATCAGATGATCTCTTTATAGCAGGATTAATCTTGGATACATTGATCTTTTTGACATGCATTTGGAGTATTGATTTAATGAATATTTCTTGGAGATATGATAATCAATCTCTTTTGATTTGTGATTATTTTTTGAGGATTAATTGAGTATTTTAATTGAGGATTGAAATTAAGTAATCACAAATCCTGGGCTCTACTACTTTGCATTGCATTTTCCTCATCGCATTTCTTTTCTTTCATTTTTTATTTCCATACATATGGATAAACTTAGTGATTAATTAATTACTTTGATTAATTTAAAATCATGCAACTAAAACTAGCATGTTCCCTGCGTTCAACCTTGGTATACTTACCAGGTGAAAATTCCCCTCAATATTCAAGAAATGTGGTTTTTGACGAATCGCTCTTCATCTCCTACAGTACAATTATCGATGATTAAAGAGGTAAAATCCATGTTCATCAAATGGCACAATGCCAAGGAGTGGCACATTTTTAGGGTTTTAAATAAATTTTTCTGTTTAATTTTTGTGAATTTAATTTCTATGTCATTTTTTCTTTCATTTCCTTTTTGTTTTACATTTTAGTTTTTGTATTTTATTGCATCTCTCTTACTTCAGATACTAACCGTAATTTCTACCTTCGCAGATAACTTAGAGCGAATTTTTGGACAAAAATCAAGGACCTACGAAGAAGACTTTAATTATATTTTTGTGAGAGAGAGCTTAGATTAGTTTATTTTCTGCATCATTTATATGGTCTCTCTAAACCCTGATTTTTGTTGTAATAATTTAGACTAAACTGTCTGTGGTGTGTCGGGTCTGTTTCAATCCCTTCTGTGCGGTTGGGACCCGACTTGAGTGGCGTAGAAATTAGGTGCACATAAGCTACCTTAAGGTATTTATTTTTATTGTGCTCGTAATTTGTAGGCCATGCATTTGTCACTAAATATACACATTGTATATCGTTCAACATTAGCCAAATTTAAAATCAATTATTCTCTCTAATAAAACTATTTACTTATGGAGTTTTTCATCTGTGCATATCATTTAGTGTAAATTTTAATTCCTAATATTGCATCTCGCATGAAAAATGCAAGGAATCGTTGTAAGTCTTCTTCTTAGGATGCATAATTGAGTCTCACTTGCATCGACTTTCTCGATCCTCTCTACCTCAAATTTACAACTTATGATCTAAAGGAATCGTGACTGCTCGTTAGGTGTGATTTTTCTATGCTCACATAAGACTTAAGTGACGACTCTATATAAAAATTGGAACTACTAATCACGGTGATTGTAAATAAAATGACATAAAATTAACCTTTATGTCCGGTGGAGAGGAACCCATCCATTGTTTGTAGGGAAATAACCACACTTTTAGGGTAGAGCCAAACATGGGAGCCTCATTCTGACCGTTGAATTTAAAAGCCAATAGTTACTTCTTAGTGAGGGAACTACAGTCTCCCTTAACAGATTAGGTTGTTAAAGGACACGTGTAAGGCACCGTCCTGAAGTAATACTAGAAGACATTCTACGGCCTATACTTTCTCCCACAATGGTTGAAAGTAGATTCAACTAGCCGTATGAATTTGGGCCAGTCATTATGACATTCTCCAGAACCTAAGCTCTGCTTAACCTTCTTAAAGATTATTTTATCATTAAATTAAAATGGAAAAGATAAGCTAACGAACTCTAACGTGCCTTTACAAGTGTAGAGTGGGTGAATCTACGAGTTTGATTTGTGTTTGCTTTATGTGTGTCCAAAAGTCGTATGATTGTACCCATTGTGTGTTAGCAATGTGAGCCCGAGGCGAACCATTCCTGCAATAAATGTTATTGTAATAAATGATCTATCAATAAAAGTTATTGATTATGTTTCACTCCCTTTCTGGAGTTGATTGAATGAATGCACTATAAGGTCCCTCTGTACAATATGGGTTATGTACCATGGTCAACTTGATAATTACACAGTTGTTGATTCATTAATTGAATCATAGAGGCTGATGCTTGGATGAATATCTAAGGAGTTAGATAGAGGACTCATCAAGCATCGTCAAACGATTGTCAAGTGATGATCTCTAGCCTGAGCAGGAGATGGCAATCCTTTCTCATTAGGTTGATATCTGATCGACCTCTTGATGCAGGTCCTCTGCATGGGAATAATGATTTGGAGGTATCAGATTAGTTAAGTCAATGGGTTGACTTAACGAGATCGAGATAACTATAGACCTATGTTGAATACTGTCACATCATAGGCAAACATCCTCTGACCAGAGACAGATGTATTGCTATATGTCTGAGTGTGTACATTTGGCAGACCATTAGGTTGATGACCTAACCAAGGTCTATACACTGGCGAGCTGGTGTGCATGTAAGGGCATATGAGTAATACGATCTCTCAAATGGATCATACAAGTTCACTTGTGAACCGGGAGACATGAGCTCACTCATGACGTATTGGGACTGATCAAATTCCATGCATGATCGTCATGCTTTGGAAGCATGACATGAATTTGAAGGTAAGATATATGCTTTGTGAAAGCATGTGATCTATACCAAATCCCAAGGACCAAGATTGAGAAACTTAGTGATCAAACCATGAAGATGACAGTGTAAAAGTGATCTATATCTTCAGGATGATCATAAGTCTTCCAGTATGCAGGATGTACAGGTATTGGGAATACATGAGGGTGATTTGATCATAAACGATTTTATAACCATGACGCTTCCATTCCGAGGGAGTGATGAAACATGTATGGATTTTAGTGACTCCTCTCAGTAGAGAAGTAACCTAATCTTAGTCCATCTATTGGACATTGATCTGAATGAGATTCAGATGCAATGAGAAGAATAGGTCTACGGACTTGATTTAATCAAGCATCTATGAGAGGTCCATGGGATCTGGATTTGAGATGTGATCCCAATATCCAAGTCACTATACGTGGAACAATACAATCGCCCTGTCCTTATCTCCAAGTATCTGAGGAGAAATCACATTGTTCTTGAAGGGTTCAAGAATAATTCCATAAGATCTAAGCATTAAGAAATTGATAATTAAATGTGATTTAATTATCTTAATGTATGTGGACATTATCCAATGTAATTAAATGTGATTTAATTATTATGGATAAGAATAATGAGGATATTAATATCCAATTATTCATAATATATTATAAATGTGATTTATAATGTATTAGAGAGAGCTATTTATAATTTATATTTGTTGATTAATTATTAATGTGTATTGGATACATTGTTTAATTAATTGAAAATGTAAATTATATTTTGTTTTGGGTTGTGAATGTGATTCACAATTTTCCAGTGGTAAGATTGCAATATTCTCAAAATTAATTATGAATTGTATTTGGAGAATAAATCACAACAAAAGTTGTTGAGATTAAATAAAGGAGAAATACATGGAGATATGCAATCTCATGAAATCTCATGAGATTGCCTCCACATGGTAACATGTGGACGGCTACCAAGTCTTACTTGGAATTGGTGGTCATCCACCATGTTGACATGGGAGATGTAATCTCCATGTCATTGCTTCCTTATTTGATTGATTTAATTTTATAATTGATGTATATTTGATTTGTCAAATATATTTGATCTAAATTAAATCATAAGTTGTTGGCTTTTCTCCAACAACAATCTTGACCATTGGATTGACATAAATCAATCTCATCCATTGATTTTATATGTCCCATGGATTGAGATCCATGGATCCTAAAACCCCATAAATAGAGAGGCATACCATGCTCTCTTGTACATGCTTTTTGGAAGCACATCTCTCTCTCTTTCTCTCCACACACGCCAACTCTCTCTCCCTCTACTTGGTGGTCGTCCACCAAACCCTAGAGGCGATCATCGTCGTCACCTACGCCACTGCGTCGCCGCTTCGACGTTCTACGGTTCTCCGTCTTCTTGGAGTACTACTCTCACGAAGGAGGCGTTTGATCTCGTACGATGAGATTAGGAGTTCACTGTTCTTGGATCAACTTGTTGGATTGCGAGGATCATGCGACTCATCCCCGCGCTCGTAAGCTACTTCTCCGACGATCGGACTTGAGACATGAGGTCACTTTTCGTAGGGACTTGATCAACCATGCTTCAAGAGGTATTGCATTATACTTGTTGTGGTTATAGATGAAACGATCTGAGAATCGTTCTTGGATCATGTGGTTTCATCGCATGAAAAATTTTAAATTCCGTTGCACCGAACTACTAGTACGACTAGTCGTTCTTCGTCGTATTCGATACAATGCTCACGCTTCCGTGATGCGCTTGAGGATTATTCCATATCCTTCATTGTGAATTCTCGCTCTCTTGACTCTATCATCGTGCTCCTATCGATTCTCTTGACATACGAGATGGATTTCTCTTGGGATTGGTTTGGACTCTGCGAGCACTTTACGGAAACCTTTAGAATTCTCATCTCCTTAGGATCAAGATGACCCTATCCTCGATCTCGCTCGATCTAGCGATGACTCTCTTCTCAAGACCAAGCTCAATAAGTCACACTCAGGGTTTAGTCGATCCCGAACTTACCCTCTCTTTAATTCTCCCCCAACCAAGAAAAATCTAATCTTTGGTAAAAACCCCTTCGACACATGTATCTAATTCAGACATATTTACTTATGAAGGTAAAGAAGAAAATAAAATACCTCCAAAGAAGAATCATGGGGAAGATGAGAATAATACGGTATAATGATGGCAGTTCTGACCCGTATAACTGTAGCCGAGTAACAGAATGATTTACTAAGAGCACGGTTGGCAGAACTAAAAGGAGCTGAAGTTCAAGAAGAAGTTGTTATGGAAGATACATATCACCCAGAGATTGATGAGGACTATAGTTGGCTAAGACTCGTATCCCTGAGGATGTGTTCGAGCATAAACTGCATTTCCTTGCGCTGCTTCCCAAGTACGGAGGAAACAACCATGAAGAGACGTACTCTTTCTTTGATACTTTGAACTAGTATGTGACAACCTCTCTCCTCCTAGGGTTAGTTAAGACTATATTAGATTGAGAGCCGCTCCCTTCACCTTGATTGATAGGGTGACATACTGGCTAAATAACTTAGAGGAGGTGGTCTCAACATAGGCTACATTCAAGACTCCATTCCAAAAGAAATTCTACCCAATGAGTAGAATTAATCAAATGAGGATAAAGCTCACAAGCTTCACCCAACATCCCAATGAACCATTTCATGAAACACGTGAGAGGTTTACGGACTTAATTCAAAAATGCCCTGGGCATGGTATAAGGAAGATGATGTTGGTCCAGAGTCTTGTAAGTGGTTTAAACCAGAAATGCAAGGGTTAGTTAGAGCCCTTTGCGGAGAAGCTGCATGAGACGTCACGAGGACACAGTTTACAAAGGTGTTCGAAAAGATATCATATACAAGCTAGGCATAGACCACAAGCCGAGTCCATATGACCAACTCCCTTTCACTCTTATCTAAGAAGGGAGTTAAGAAGACTGTAAACAATCTGTCGACTGACTAAAATACTGATATGAGAATAATAGTTGATAAGCTTACTATAGTCAGGCATATTTATAAGAAGGTGGATGAACTCCATAAATCAACTGATATGGAGAAGTTGCCTATACTACCCAAGCAGATGGAGGAATTAACTGATAGGGTATCTAAGATTCAGATACCTTCCCTGACTACACACCTTGCCCCCATGCACCAGGTTCATTACATTCAAGGGCAAGGGATATGGCAACTAAGTAACTAGGGTGGAGCAGTATTTCACCCATCAAACCAAAGAATCCTCTGCCCGGACAGTTTACGGGAATCTCCACAAGTCATGGATATTAACGGAGTCAGGTATAATCTTGATCCAGTGAAAAGAAAGGATCCCAACTCTACTTCAAACCGTCGTCCACCACAGTCTCGTCCTGGATATCAGCCTCAACAGCACCAGCAACCGAGACAATACCAACAGTCCCGTCCAGATTACCAGAATCCACATCAACGAAATAGTACCAACACCAGGTCCTGCAAGGCCAGTACCGTAAGATCCAGCAACCCCAGGCCAGGCAAAGCTAGGGATCTTCCTCTTCAACCTCTCACGAAATCCAGCGAGTGTTGGATGAACTTAATGATATGAGAGTTGATATCAATCAACTCTCAAGATGGAGAGATGAGTGCACCGCACCACAAACCATGATTCCCGCTCAAGTCCAAGCTAACCCCAATAACATTGGACACAAAGATCAGGTAATCATCTCAGAATGTTCTTTACCTTAATACGAGATCTTTTCGCATGATGTCATCAATCATATTTCTCTCAGGAGAGGAAAGACCGTAACCATGCCTGATCGAGCAAAGGAATACGGTGGCATAGCCCCAGTGTCCACATCGAAGCATACATATGGGAAATAAGAAGAGGAGAGACCACCAACCCCAACACTGGAGCACCACAACACCTCAGAGTCGAGCGAATCTGAATCAGAAGGAAAGGACTCGCAACAGTAGCACCCCCAATAGCCACAGTTGTCGTTTCCTTTTCCCAGCATTAGTTGGAGTCCTAGTGTCAAGTCTGGGTCATATACATACTTCTATTTTCAATAAAAGCAATGTTTCAATTCATGATCCTGATCACTCAATCCCTTTCCCTCGTGCTCTAATGGCTGGGAAGAAGAAAATCTTAAAAACTTAAAAATGATGAAGAGATGGCCTGCATCTGTAAAGAAAAGATCAATGTCACTTTGTCCTTAGACGAGATGATAGAAAGAGACTCAGCTTTTAGAAAATACCTTAAGGTGAGATGCATACTGACAAAGATAAGCATATAGAACTCAAGTCGAACAAAGAAGCATATCCTCTCCATCGCTACATCTCATTTAATCAAAAATGAGCTTCTAATTTCTAAGGAAGAAGAGAGACATGGGTGCACACTTCGTGACTAGCCAAATCGATGAGATCAAGTTTGCTAGAACTCTATTAGACAACGGTTCCTCTATCAATCTCATGCCCACCACACTTTTACGAACATCTGAATCTGGGACCTCTTAGAAAGTCCAGAGTCGTACTTCAATTTGTTGATACATCAACTAAGAGACCCAGGGGAGAGATTAGGAACGTTGTAATCAACATCGAGGGACAGAATTATCCAGTGGATTTTACAATGCTTGACATGGATGTCCTCAGGAATTGGAAAGATTCCCATATGATCTTAGGGTGACCCTTCCTTAGGACCGCAGGAGCCCTATTTGACTATACCTCTGAGAAAATCTAATTTGGAGATGTTGAACTAGAAATGAAGCAGACTAGATTCCATGTACCTGTACAGAATCCAACACCAAGTCAGGAACTTTTGAGTCAGAGGCAGAGTGTAGCACAATTATGATTGTTGGGCCATGGAGACAGAACCCAACCACAGAATCACTCTCGTCTGGAGAAGATATTATCGAACATTTGGTCTACCATGTCATTCATGAAGACACTCTCTATGCATCATCCTACACTCCCCGAGACTCAGAGATCTATTTAGACGTGTTAGTCCCATCTCTTTTAGGACAATCCCGGACGGCGGAAGATGGGTCGGACATGGCTTTTGCCGAAATACAACACATATTTGATGATCCGACCCCTGAAGCCGTTCAGTTGGTTATACAGGATCCACCCACATCACAACCAAATTCAACAGTGATTGAGACATATTTCTTGGACAACACTAATATACCCGAGATCAAACCACTACTCCATATTCTCAAATATACCTTCCTTGCAGGACCTAAGGGAAAGTTTTCGGTCATCGTTAGCTCACATCTGACCGAAGAGCAGGAAATATGCATGTTAGAAGTATTAGAGAAAAAACTGTAAGGCAATGGGCTGGAGATTGTCGGATCTCCAAGGAATTAACCCAACTCTTCGTTCACACCATATATACCTTGAGGACAATGTCAAACTCTCCCGTGAATTCCAGCGTAGGCTGAGTCCAAATTTACGGGAAGTGGTTAAGGCTGAGATAGAGAAATGGTGTAGATCAGGTTTATTTATCCCATATCGGACTCCAAATGGATGGCTGATGAATCTCCATTTCATCACATTTATTCTTTCATTTTTTCCTTTAAACCATAGGTAAATGCATGAAAATAACATTATTTTATACACAAAATGAAAAGAGAAATAATAAAATGCCAAAGATGTGTTATGACCCTCAACCCCTAGACCAAGTCAAGAATTGAATTGGTCGACGACGAATAAAGTAAGGGAGATATAGTCCAATAAATTAATAAAAATCCCATTTATTCATCAGTAATTCATTTTGGGACCCATTTTATTCTTTATAATTTACTCATCAAATCAAGAAATTTGTACGTGAAAGTATAGATAAAAATACATAGAAAAATATAAAATTGATTTCACCCAAAAATAATATATAGTGTACATTTTATACTAAAAAATCAAAATTCAAACTTCCCAGACCCATATCTTCTCAATAAAAACTCAAAATGCATCAAAATCACATTTAATTATTTGATTAGTTATTTTAATGAAGGTGGTTTCATTTAATTTGGAGTTAAGATGTAAAAGTTAGGTTTTAGACCCTTATTGTACAATATACTTGAATAAAATAAATATTTTATTCATTACTTATATTCTTCAATTTTTATAGTTTTATAATTTTGTAAAAACCATTTAAAACACATGTACATGTTCAAAATAAAATAAATTCATCAAAAAGAAGGTAAAATAGATAAGCATAGTGTCATGTATAGATGAATATACAATACTTATACTTATATAACAAGTATACATATTTATTTAAGTATATAAATAATAACAAAAAATTATAACAAAAGAATTTATGTATATAAAAATAAGTCACAAATTTATAAAATAGGTATATAAAACAATAAAATCAAAAAACACAAAATAAAAATAAAAGAACTAATATATATATGTAATTATACATATAAGTAAAACCCTAAAAAAGGAATCTATAGTAAATTTAATTGTAAAAATAAATAAAAATCATCATAAGATAGTACTCAAAATATCCAACATATTTCATGTTTTGAGTTTTTCGAGAATAAATCCTTTTATATTTTTACCCATTTATTTTTCATTTATTCTTTCATTGTCGGCTAGCGACTGAGCTGGACCAATCAGGGCCCAGCCCCGGTTGACCCTGGTCTACTCTCTGGCCTCCAGTCGCCCGACGTGTCAGACGTCGCATCATCGTCTTTTCTGCATTTCCCCATTCTATCCGTTGATGGTCTCTCTTCGATTTCTTCATGAAAGTCCTTCTATAATCGATCATATTTCACGCTAGACCTTTTGCAAGGTCAAACTCCCATCGATTTGTCTGTAACCCATAATTGAAAACCCCATCTTTGCCATGTCTATAAATAAGACCCTTACCCTTCCTTCCCATTCTTAATCCCTCTCCGAGCCATGTAGTCTCCGCAGCTGTGTGTGTGAGAGAGAGTTCTTCGGTGACAGAGGAAGCTTCCCCGAGATTCGGAGTGTTGCAGGAGGAGGAAAGGAGATCCACGACGGCTCTCTCACTACCTCTGCTCCATGGTGTCACAACTAGGTATGGGCTGCCCAATTTTCGTTTCTTTTTGTAGATTTTGATTCCGTCGTTTCAATTCAAAATTTTTTTTCCCTTAGACCTTTAGTGTATCATAGATTCCAAGAGTTCGATCACTGGAGCCATTAATGCTCTGGGCATTTCACTATGATCCGATCCTTGTTCTGACACGCCAACCATCCCATTTCCTTTCTCGTTCAGTTCTCCATCATCTGGACCCACTCATCCAACCTGATTACTCCCCGATCAACGAATCCATATTCCTCTGTCGCCTATCGCCGAAGCACATCCATCTCACCTCATTTCGCTTTGAAATCCACCGATAACAGCTCAGACCATGTCATCGTGCTTGCTAGTCTATTTGTAGGTCTGGAAGGGGGTATTTGAGCCCCAAACGAAGTACTAAAGCACCTCCAAGTACCCACATGTGCCAGAGATCCATTGTTGAGATCTGGACTTGTTCAAGGTGCCAGCCCGCTGCGGAGAGGTTGCTCGAATGTGTGGAGCTCATCAAGGTGCTCCCAGGTGACAGGAGGAGCGCGCTGCATCGAATCGAAGTTCACCCAAGGTGAATTCATCCCATGTTCTTCTTGGTCACCTCACAGCCGTCCGATCATTCGCAACTGCCAGGTGGAGCAGCCACCGTTGGATTGAGCAGCACATAACCGTCAGATCATCTAGCGGGATCTAATCCCACCTGTCCAACGCGAAACGCCATCGTCAGATTTCAATCATCCATGTGGATAAGTGACGTGCGTCACACCATTTATCAGCGCACCTTTGGGGGTAAATTCCATCGATACCCTTGTTATTTTATTTTTTTATTTTATTACTTGAAATATTATTTGGATTGTAAATAAACGTGTAAAAAATACATAAGCCCCCTTACATTTATGGGTATCTGCATTATGTCCATGCTAGCTCACCTCGCATGGATGTGAGGTGGGCAATTTGCAACAATACCCGTGCAGGACTTTGTATTTAGAATAAGTCCTAAGATTTGTATATTATGTGTTATGTTTTTGTAAAAATTATACAGAGGACCTTTGTTGTTTTGAATATTGCAAGTATACTCCTGCTAGGTGTTTGGGAATCAAATATATGCGGATAAATTGTAAAATAGACCATGGATTTTTACTTTAGAGTTCTAGAATGCTTGAAAACTTCTTGATATTTTCAAATAGGTCCCTACCAACACATTAATTTTTATTCACTTGTTTATTTTTGTTAAAAATACCCCCTGTTTGTATTTAATTTTGGAAAAATGCACGTAATTGCCTTGGATGATATGTTTTCATGTCTAATTTTTATTTTGCAATTCTTAGATTTTATGTATTTATTAATATTCAAGCAGTGGGCATTTTGTCCAGTCTAGCTATAAAAATGCCAAAAATAGGAATTACCTTTAAAAATCACAAAAAATTATATGTTTTTTTTATCATGACCTATATTAACTCCAGATTGAAAATCCCTAAAAATAGAAAAAGAAAATGATAAAAAATTTAAAAGCTTCAAAATCTAGTAAAAAAGGGAAAAATCACCAAAATACTCTAAAAATATTTATTTTATCTCTATTTTTCTCCATATTATTATTTCTCTATTAAAATTGATTTGAAGAATTTTTGACATTTTTGTTATTTTTAATCTTCAAATTAATTCAATCTATTTATTTAATACATGTTTTGGGATTTTTTACTTTAAAAGTACATAAAAATTAGCAAAAATCTTGGAAAATCACAAAAATGGTTAAAAATGCGAAAACACCAAAAATATTTAATTATGCTATTTTTTTACTTTTAGTTGTATTTATAATTGTATATGTTATATTGTACAATACACCTATTTATATTTAAATATATTCTATATTATTAACACATAATATAAAAACCTTTTTAATATTTATGAAATCTTTAAAAATATATGATGGGCTGAATCTCATGATATATCTACAATATATATATATATTTATATATAGTATATACTTCATTTTATACATTATATATATATGCCTATGTAATATATTTATATAACTACTATCTAATATTAAAAGTAAATATTAGAACATTAAAAAATAAAAAATCAAATAAAAATTACAAAATAAAAAAACCCACATAAAAGAACTTAAAGACAAATTATGTGCATGTCCACATTGATTAGCAATAATCATTAGGCTACCTAGCTTGATCTCTATGGTTCGATCTCTACATGCTTACTTGTTATGCATCTTTGTTTGTAGAGTATAATAAATCGTGCCTCACATTTTTGATATTTTCATTGCTTATTTGTACATTGTGGGTACTTGTTGATTGATTTGGGATTTCTTGTGGGTCGCCTCAGTGACACTCTATCTTTGCATCCCGTGAGGATAATTTTAGACCCGCTTGAAAATCCCTAGTCATCAGTGGCACCCTTACACGTGATCCCAAAGAAGTCAGGACTCCAGATCATCACCAATGAGGAGGGAGAGGAGATCATGACACGAGTACCCACGTCGTGGTGTGTCTGTGTGGATTACATGTGCTTGAATGCCACAACGAAAAATGATAACTTCCCAATGCCATTTATTGATCAAAATTTGGAGAGATTGGTGGGAAGAGAATACTTTTGCTTTTTAAATGGATACTCGGGTTACAATCAAGTAGTCATCGCCCTTGAGGACCAGGAAAAAACAACATTCACTTGTTCCTTTGGTTCTTACGCTTTCAAGTGCATTCCTTTCAGGCTATGTAACGCCTCCGACACTTTTTAGATGTGCATGATTGTGGTTTTTGTTGAAATGGTTGGGGATTTCCTGGAAGTATTTATGGATGACTTCTAGATCTATGGTGATTCATTCAATGATTGTCTTGCGCACCTGGACCGAGTCCTCAAGAAATGTAGGAAGGTTAATATGGTGTTATCTTGGGAGAAAAATCATTTCATGGTAAAGGAGGGCATTGTGTTGGGGTGCGACATCTCCAAAAAGAGAATGGAGGTCGAACCATCTAAGGTGGATGTGATCAAGAAACTCAAGCAACCAACCAATGTTAATAAGTGTGGTCTTTTCTAGGGCATGTCAGATTTTATCCAAGATTTATCAAGGATTTTTCAAAAATTGCCCGACCGACGACTGAGTGTTGGCACGTGCTCTTCGAGGATAGATAATTAAAGGTATGATATGTAAATATCGTTGCTATTTACAAAAATCCCGTGACAAACAAACATTTTTTTTATTTTTGCTACTTATTTACCTGTATAACGGACAGGATCGAACTCAGGGAGGCTACAATTTCCGAGGGTTATTAAATTAATTGACAAAAAAATCAATTAAAAGAAAAAGCAGGAATCTCAAAGGCAAACTATCCTTGGTTTTTGTGGAAATTTTCTCTTTTTATTTTTAAAATTTTTATTTTATTTCTATTTTTTATTTTCTGATTTTCAAATTTTTAGTGATTTTAATTTTTGCATTTTTTATTTTTTTAATCAAGAACAATATGCACAAAATAAGAAATACGTACACCAACTGTTTTTGTAATTTTCAATTATATCAAAAATGCTCGGAAAAATCCAGAGAAAATATTTTTGTGTTTTAAAGATTTTGAAATATTTATGAGAATTTTTGTAGAATTTTTAGATGTTTTTGTATTTATTTAAAATCAAACAGTGGCAAAAATGAGAAACAACGCACAACCTAGAGTAATTTACAACTTAAAAATGTTTTAATGCCCAAAACTCCTTGCAATTATTTTTATGATAAAATAGGGACAATTATATACAAACAGAGACTGAATTCACGATTTTTAGATTTTTTTAGAATCTTTTACGATTTTTATAAGATTTTTGTATTTTTTCAATTTTTTTGGTTTTATAAATAGTTAGTGCACAAAATTTGGATAGAAATTAAAAGACAATGAAATACAATTACTCTGTTTTTTTTAGAATTTTTAGAGCAATATTCGAATTTTTGTGAATTTTTGAATTTCAAACATGGAAAAATTACATGTTTTTTTATTTTTAAATAATAATAAATGATGATAAAATGAAATGGAAAATTTATACAATGAAGAGGAACTAGTCAAGAGAATAACATGATTTTTTTGCATAATTTATTGAGCAAGAAAAATATTTATTTCAATCAAATAACCATGCAAAGATAATGTCTGGAAAGAAGGGATATAATGTAAATATTTGATGTTTTTGCATTGAATAAGTAACAGAAAATAAATAGAAGGTAGAACGTGCAATTTACCCAATAAAATGCTTCCATAGAACGTGACTTGCTGAAGCGGGTCCTTTCTGTAATTCTTAAAATCTCCAGGGGTTCATTCGCAATTTTTTCAAATCCTTTTTTAGAATCATCCAAACCCTAGGGTTCTTTGGCTTCGTTTCCTTTCATGTTCTTCAAGATGGGAGGAGGGCACCCGCCGCCGCCGTTGGAGTGGATCTGGAGGGGGCGGCCGGGTGGCGCAGCGCACTGTATGATGGTGGGGCTCCACCCTCTCAGGGCGTCGAGGTGCGGAGGAGGCGCTGTTGGGGAGTAGGGATGGTGTGAGGCACGGTGGTTCCGCCCCAGGCGGAGGATGAAGGCGGCGCTCACGGGCGGCGAATGAGCTGGACGATGGTGGGGCTCCGCCCTCTCGCGGCGTCGAGGTGCGGAGGGGGGGGGGGGCGAGATGGGAGGAGGAGGCACCACGGTTGGACAGACTTAGGGCGAGGGCTTGGCAGCTTCTAGTGGAGGGCGGTGGAAGTGGGACGGCGCGATGGTCCATGGGGATTGCTGGGCGCAAGCACGAAGCGCTGGCGGCGTTCCGTTGGGCAACTCCCACGGGTGGTGCCCTTGGAACCCGTTGTCCGAGTTTTTTTATTATTTTTTAATTTGTAAACAATAGTAAAAAAATTTTATATATTTGTTTTCAAAAATGTAAACAGAAGCAAGAATGAATTTTTTATTTTCTTGATTTTCCTACAAAACAAAGGTTGGAGATAAAAAGGGAAAACAATGATATTTTTATTTATTATTTTTAATTTTTTTAATATTTATTTATGCACAAAATTAGGAGGAATGAATGGGGATGGATCTTGGTGAGGCGTGGAGGATAGATCCGAAGATCCGACCACCGTGTGTGGTCGGATGTGGAAGGTCGTGTGAGGTAGAATAAGAATGCGGAGAGATTGAAAGAATGAGATGAAAACTCGAGTCGGTGGAGGATTAAATCATGATGAATTTTAAGATCTAAATAAATAATAAAAAAATGACGATGAAAAAAAATGCGACAAAATGAAACTACGATTAATCCTAGATCAAGAATAAGAAAAAATGATGATGGATCTCACCTTAGGAGCGGAAAACTAACGTGATCGCCTCGTCGAAGGCTGACTCGCTGTCACCGGACGGCTCGGAGGCTAGGCACTTTTTCTCGACAAGAAGACGCTCGGAGATCGGGATCCTCTCATCAAAGATTGATCGAGTTGGAATGATGGAGAAGGAGCCATATAAAAAGAAAAGATGGAGAATGAAATTTGAATTTTTGATTTTTTTGGTTGAAGAGATAAGAGAGATGAAAATTGAAATGAGATAAAGATAAAGAGAGATAAAACTATTTACAACATTAACTTTTTTTGAATTTTCATCACTTTATTTATTTGAATAAAAATGTTGTTTTTTTATGGTGGTTAATTAAGAATATCAACTATATACATATACTATATACATATATGACATTATATACACGGGTACATGAGCAAATTTGCTTTTTTGTTTTAAAATTTTAAAATTTTTATTTTTATTTTTATTTTAAATAATTATTAAAAATATTTACAAATATATAGAAATACAATATGTACAAAATACATGGGAAAATTGCACAAACCACCCTAGAAAATCAACTTTTTACTCGTAACTTCAAAAATTATGAAAATACAACCATTTTAAAGATAATTTAATTTAGAATCCAATGGAAGTGAGATTGGTTCAATTTGAGTTCATATGGAGCCGGAATTGGTCTTTCAATTAGTGCTTACTGGCTTTTTCTTCTGTACATGATTTAATTGTGCAATTATTTTTATTAATTAGAACACATTTTTATTTACAACTTTGATTTTGAAAGTTATTTGGTTTGAGGTCAATTAATGTACAAATAAAATAGTATGGTATACAAATATACACAGCACACAATTTTTTTTGGATTTTCTGATTGAGGACCCTATCTCCCCCTACTTTATTCTTGGTCGATCAGGTCAAGTCTTGACCTTCTCTCGGGGTTCGGGTCAACCTGTATCTATTACATATATACAATCTTCCTTTTTTATTTGATTTTCTTTATTTTTCCTTTCTTTCTTTATTTATTTATTTTAGGTTAAAATAATATACAAATATACAATATTTACACACAGATGCAAGTTAGTAAGAATATGGAGTTAGTGTTATATACATGTGTTTTATAAGGGATTTTAAGCTAAAATAAATGAATAAAGATGACGAATCGCAGATTCATCATCCCCCTATGCTTTACCTTTGCTAGTCCCTGAGCAAACACTTATTTGAAAGAATAAGTGAAGAAATAGAAAAAGAAAGGAAAAATAAAGAAAGTAGGACAACATTGAGTATTAAACTTATCTTCATAAAATTGTAGTTTGGAGCTCTGTCGGACCTTTGGATTATTAGTGTGTTGGAACCTTAAGGGGAGATGGACTTAAAACCTAACAGCCTCTAAGTTCCACAGGACTCCTATTCAGGTCACCTCAATAGTCAGGTCAAAACAAGTCTACATAGACCAATTCTTATGACTATGAATCTTTACTTGTACGATGTAAGTGAGGTATAGCTCCCCATCTCAGAAGTAGCAAAGAAACAACCTCCCTCAACAAGGTAACTCTAGTTCCCCGATCTTGCAACTCTTTCCTCGAGGAGTGGAGATATTCCCTTCTAAGTTCGAGTATATCCAGCTCAAGAAGAGGGGATGGAGAAAAGAATGGACGGTAACCATTGTAGCTACCTATCCTTGGATGCATGACCAATGTAGCCAAGTCATCCACTGCAAGCTTACAAAAATTTGTCTTTGAAGCTCTTATTGTATTAATATTTTTTTATCCTTGTATATACACTCCGGCGGGCATTTTACTTTTCAATCAGGTCTGTCCACTTTTGGAGATTCTGCATTTTTTCATACTTTTTTCTGAAAGCGTATACAAGGTGCAACATGTACATAAGGAGTTTTTCCTCTTGAGCCAGTAGACCATCCCTCTTTTGAAGCATTATTGCAACCCCACATCATTATGTCTTTAGACCTCAACATCGCTAGACCAGGTTGAGACACACTTCCATCCCTAGAGGAAGATGAGAGGTTCTGCCTAGATGTACTACCCTCGTATGCTACCCCAAGCCAAAAGATTCTGCCTCCTCACTACCTCATCCATGAAGAGCTACGTGTAGAGTGCTTGTCCAAGATAAGCCATGGTATGAAAGAATCATGCGTGTGTTGTTAAATGTTCTACTTAGACTAATCAAGATGACATATGAACATAGTCTTATGGACTCAAAGAATTAAGTCACTAGGACCTAAAAAGTCTTAACTCAATTTCTTTAAGGTTCCTCTGAAATTAAGTGGATTGAGGCCCAACTAAGCTCCATTCTTCAATTTTATTCCAGACATAGTTTAAATGTCAATACTATCCTGAAAAATGCACATGCAAATGTAAGAAAATACGAACAATGCAAAGAAGGTTTTTTTTGAAAAAAATGATGCACATGTGAAAAGAACATTTTTTAAAACAATTTTCTAATTTTGAACTTTTTATGAATTTTTGGAGAAAATGCAGATGTAAAAGAAAGTTTTTTTTGAATTATGCAAGTTTTTATATATATTTGATTTTGTAGTTTTTTTTTTCAAAAAGGAAAAGGGTTAGTAAAATATATACAAGTATATAAAAGATTTTTTTCTTTGTTTTTGTTTTTTTTGTTTTTTTGTTTTCTTTTTTTTATTTCTTTTTTTTGTTTTGTTTTGTTTGGTTGGTTTTTGACACACGTGGATTTTACAAAATTATATGCATATCCCCCCAAACGAGTTATGTCTAAAGTATATATACAATACATACGACACCCCCCTATACTTAGCTCGAACTATGTTCTCATAGTGATTAGAGAGTGGTAAAGGAAGACATAACTCGTGCTAGGTATAGAAAAGTGAAAAGATACGTATGCTACAGCAACTCAAAGAAAAGATAAAAAGAAGAGAAGTCGGTGATTCCCCCTATACTTAGGATCAATTAATCCTAAGTATAGTAGAGTGAACAAAAGGAAAACCGATGAAGAGAATGCACAGACTCAAAATAAAAAGACACGATATGAACAACATCACCCCCTATACTTAGGGTAGAGTATCCCTAAGTATAGGCAACAACAAGAGTGATGAACAGGATGAATATGAACAACACAAATCATTCACCTCCCTATACTTAGGATAAAACACATCCTAAGTATATCATATATACACACACGAAAAAGGGGTGAAGGATAAAACGGAAGAAGAAAGAGTGAAACGAAAGGATATACAAGAGGAGTGGATGTACAAAGGTCAAGAAGGTCGAAAACGAACCTTCTTGCGGGACCGTTGAGGTATGGATTTGACAAGGTGTAGGTCGATATTGGGGTTATCTTTAGATATAAACTGATCAGGATCGACCAAGAATGTATCCTCAGCGGTTTCAGATTGTGCAGATCTAAACCGGTTATTGGAAGTAGTGTTGTCATGTTCTGTCTGGGAAGTCCTTCAAACATCAAAGTAAAATGGCTCGAAATCATTATCAGAAAAAGTAGGATCAATTTCAGCTTGGCGGGCCTCTTCCGGATCATCATCTTTATCAAAAGGCCCAAATTCCTTTATAAAAGCAATCAAATCAAATTTGGCCTGATCGGTCTCATCTGAATCATGGTGAATAGGAACAGACTCATCAGTGAATGTAGTCATATCATGTCCGTCCTGTCCAGTCTCAGAGTATGCCTTCCGCTCTAAGGTGTCTATCATGTAGATTCTGTGGATGTCATCAATGCATCACCACATACCAGAAGGGGGAACTCCAAGGTCTATGCTTTCTGAGTCTTCCTCCTTGAAGATGAATTATTGAGTTTCATTATCATCCAGCATATAACAAGAATCTCTGATATTATCATCGAGGTCAAATTCCTTGGGGTTGGCTAACATGGGCGGGCTCTTGTTGGACATGCGAGCCCATGGCGAGCCATTATGCAATAAATGTTATTGCGAATATCAATCCCTGATCTGAAATGAAGGATAACTAATTTGCATAATAGGTTATGTACCATGGCCATCTTAATGATCATACAACTTTTGATTCAAGTATTGAATCATAGAGGCTGGTGCTTGGATGAATATCTAAAGAGTTAGATTGAGGACTCATCAAGTACCATCAAATGATTATTAAGATGATTATTAAGAGATGATCTCCAGCCTGAGTAGGAGATGGCAATCCTTTCTCATATAGGTTGATATCTAACCGACCTCTTGATGCAGGTCCTCTACATAGGAATATAGGTTCGGAGGTGTCAGACTAGTTATGTTAAAGAGTTGACTTAATGAGATCGAGATAACCAAAGTCCTATGATGTATGTTGTCGCGATATAGGCACGAATCCTCTGACCGGAGATAGATGTGTTACTATATGTCTGAGTATGTACATTTGGCAGACCAATAGGTTGATGACCTAATCAAGGTCTATACACCGACGCGCTAGTGTGCATACAAGGGCATATGAGTAATACAATCTCTCAAAGGGATCATACAGGTTCAGTATTGAACCGGAAGACATGAGCTCACTCATGAGATATTGGGAAGAATCGAATTCCGTGCACGGTCGTCTCGCTTTGGAAGCTTGACTAAATTTGTAGGTTTGTTATATGCTTTTGTAAAGTATATAATCAACACCTGGGTATGATATATGCTTTTGGAAAGTATATGATCGATACCAACTCCCAATAGTCAAATGAGAAACTTAATGATAAATCCTTGAAGTAGACAGTATAAAATTGATCTTATATTCGGATTTATTCTGGGTCTTCCAGTATGGAGGATGTACAGGTATTGGGAATACCTGAGGGTGATGTGATCATAAATGATTGTATAACCATGACGCTTACATTCCTAGGGAGTGATGAAACGAGTATGGATTTTAGTGACTCCTCTAATAGAGAAGTAATCTGATCTTAGTCCAAATGTTGGACATTGATATGAATGTGATTCAGATGTAATGAGAAGATCAGATTTACGGTCTTGATTTAATCAGGCATCTATGGGAGGTCCGCAAGATCTGGATTTGAGATGTGATCTCAATATCCAAGTCATTATACGTGGAACAATACAATCGCCATGTCCTTATCTCTAAGGATCCGCAGAGAAAGCGCATTATCCAGGAAAGAGTTCATGGATAATTTCATTGTTGATATATGTATCCGAGCATTGAGAAAATGGATAACTAAATGTGATTTAATTATCATGAATAATATGAATTTGATTCATATTATTAGGAGAGTTATCTAAGATAATTAAATGTGATTTAATTATCAAAGATGTGAATAGTGTGAATGTGATTCATATTATTTGGGCACATGAGAATTGAGATCCAAGGTGATTAAATGTGATTTAATTATCATGGATAAGAATATTGTGGATAGCACTATCCATATTATTCGTGTATATTATAAATGAGATTTATAATATATTAAAGAGAGCATATTGTGATTTATATTTGTTAATTAATTATTGTTGTGAATTTGATTCACACTGGGTGATTAATTAAAAATATAATTTACATTTTGTTTTGGGATGTGAATGTGATTCACATTTTTCCAATGACATGATTACAATGTTCACAAGATAATTATGGATTATTTTTGTGAAATAATTTACAACAAATGTTGTTGTAAATCTTGGAGATCTCATGAGATAATGAGATCTCATGAGATAATGAGATCTCATGAGTTTTTGAGGAGATAGACTCATTCTATCTCATTTTCTCCAATACCAGTCAATGTGATTTAAATTGGGATTAATTATGTTGATTTATCAATATAAATTATTTCAAATTAAATCAATTGTTGTTGTGTTTTTACAACAATATCTTAGCCATTGAAAGAAACACAAATCAATCTTAACCATTGATTGTGTGTTGTCCATGGATTGAGATCCATGGACTCCCAAAACCCTATATAAGAAGAGGCAACCCTTGCTCTTCGATACACACATTTACAATGTAAACTATTGCTCTCTTCCCCCCTCTCTACATGTCATGTGCCTTTCTCCCTCTCTCTTTTATGGCCGTCCACCATGAAGCCATAGAGAGATTCACCATCACTGCAGCATCATCGCTATGCTGCCGGAGTATTTGCTCGTGGATCTCCGTCTCCTTCGGTGCATCTCACTTGTGAAGAAGATGTCGGATCTCGTGTGACGAGATCAGGAGATTCGCCGCTTGGATCATCAACTTGGATTGCGAGAAGGACGCGTCTCATCAACGCGCTCACAAGCATCTCCTCCGTCGGATCAGACTTGAGACAGGAGGTCTCTTCGTTTAGAGACTCGGTCGCAACCATGCTTCAAGAGGTAAACCTCATACCTAATTGTGGCTTAGATGAAATGATCCGAGAAAGGTTCTTGGATCATGTGGTTTCATCATATTAAAATTTTAAATCCCACTACATCGAGCTACTAGTACGACTAGTCGTTCCCGATCGCATTCGATGCGATCCACACGCTTCTGTGATGCACTTGAGGATCTTACCATATCCTTCAGATCTCATGGGATGCAGGTCTCTGGTCAGTAGTAGATGTAGTGATCAACACATCGCTCCCTACATCAGAGCGGAAGCGAATCTCTCCTGAACCATAATAAAAAACGGCTCCCGCAGATGCAAGGAAAGGTCATCCCATGATGATTGGAGGGTGCTCCACATGGGTGGTGGTCTCCATGGGCATTATAATAAAATCCGAAGTGAAATTCATGCCCTGAATAAGAATGACATCGTTTTCTAGAATACCCTTCAGCCTCTTGATATATCCATCAGCAAATTGAACTATCATCCTGGTTTTCTTGAGAGGCTCAAGAAGAAGGGATTGTACCATAGAGAAGGGTATTATATTGATTGACGAACCGTCGTCAAGGAGAGTGTTATCACAAGAATAGTCAGATATTGAGCAACTCACAAAAGGTGTGACAGTGTTCCCTTTCTTAAAATACGAACGGTGAGAGATGGCGTAGGCAGTGGCCATGGTCAAGATGTGACGCTCAGATCTTCTCCTTCACTTTCTCTTCTTGTATTCCAGAGTAGAGAAATCTGTCATGGCCTGTTGAAGTGGGGCTTTAATGATCTCATAAATGGTGGCCACCACTTCAGGTTCAGTCAACATTTTTTTGAATTTTTGGACCTCCTCCATACAAGGGAGGAGATCAGAATCATCATATACACGAGGATTGCCAAGAGCAGTCTGTATAATGGAATCTTCGGGGTCAAAGTCAGAACATGTGGTGGATAGATGTGTGGGTAAATGATCGGGCATTTGGGTCCTCTCCTCACAAACTGAATCAATAATGTGTCTCCCATCATGTTTTTGGATTTTAAAATTTTCTCATTTTTTGTATTTTGGGCGATTGCAAGCTCTCATGATTATCCTCAATTGAATCCATATCCTCAAATAGTGGAGCAGCGTTCTGGCTCGTATTTATGTTAAATAGATTGCTAATCCTTGAATTCATATGCTCCATCATCTGGTTCAAGGTCTCAAGTATGGAAGTCATGAAAGGTGACTCCAAAATCCCAGGATCGGGTTGGTTGAATGAGGGTAGGTGAGACTCAGAGTCTGTCTCCTGAAATAATGGGATAGGTGGATATGCACAAAAATCAGGAGGAAGGTCCTCCTGGAAAAGGGAAGGTGGATTATCCTGAGAGTGCAAGAAGTCTGCGAAGATCGGATCAAAAAAACTCCAGTTGGCCATCTTCGAAACAAAAGACATGATCGGGAGAGCATGAGGGTCAAGGTAAAAGATATTGAGAAAAAGGTGCAAATGCACAGAAGGATCGAGTATGCATACAAGCAATCAAAGACAATATAAACCCCCAGTTCACCTACTCAACTCAATGTGAAGACCGTGAAGGTTCGATCAATTATCTTGTCAATTTTAGAGTTTGGTGAGAATACAATCTATCAGAGCGATTAAAGCGAGCTATTAGGAACCCAATGCTCTCAGGAGACCGACCCAATCCCAAAGTTAGATCTTTCCCAGCCAGTATGAATTGCGGACCGTTGACCGGCTACCCGATCAATTCAAACTGTTAAGGACGTCGCAGGTCGCTTTACCGGCTACCGGAGAGATCCTCACTAGAGAACGACTAACCCAAGATAGTAGTATGAAAAGAGTTTGGGCGTGGTTCTATCCTAGTGTGCGGGTCGCTCTCTCGCTACATACAGACCAACAACGAGGGGGTTACTCTCCCCAAAACAATGATTTTTCCTTGTATTTATTTTAGGGTCGAGTTTTCTTTAGCAGCCCCGTATTTTAGACAGTTGTCACTTGGTTAAAATATTTTCAAAGAATCGCCTATCGAGTGTCCAATTTCCCTTTTAACTAATGTGAGTGAAAACAAGTAAGGAGATCGGAAATGTCAATGCGTGATTAAAAACAATGATGCATGTAGGGGTTAGAGATGTGTACCTTGTCACCAGCACTCTACATGCAAGTGATCTGCGCAGAATTAAAATAAACTATCCTATATGATGCAAGTGAACCGTCCTAGATGATAACTTCTATTAACGGGCAAGAACAAGTTAATTTGACTAAGTCCAAATTACGTTCTACTCTATAGGTACGGAAATTCTTGTTTAGGGTGTTTGGACCTAATTAATTACCTAGCTCAAGCAAATTAATTAAAGCAATCAAGAGGTAGCTCACGAAATCTGCGGGAAACAAAGAAAAATAAGGCGATGAAAACAAAACCAGTGAGGTCCACCAAGTGCACCGGCACTTGGTGAAATAACCCCTGCAACAAATGAATGTCCTTTTTATAAGAGTTCAAATGCTAGAAAATCTCTCTCTCTCTCTTCGTCTCCTTCAATTCTTCTTCTCCTCTTCTCACGCTATCCTGCGGCTTGGTGAAGAATCAAGCACCTCCACGTCGCTTGGGTGCTTCGGCTCTCCTAGGATTGCCTCCTTCGCTCCGCAGGCCCTCACAAGAAAAAGAAAAGAGAATGTGTAAGAAACACAATTATCAAATATGAGAACAGAAAAAAAATTGAAATAAATGCAGTGGATATGAACAATGGAATAATGTGGCAAAATATAAATAGATATTTACAACCAAGAATAGTAGGTCAAAAGAGAAAGCTAACTACCCTCGTCGTGCCTCCCCGACAATGGTGTCATTTTGTTGGCACGTGCTCTTCGAGGATCGATAATTAAAGGTATGATATGCAAATGTCATTGCTATCCCCAAAAATCCCGTGACAAACAAACAAAATTTTTTATTTTTGCTATTTATTTACCTGTACAACGGACAAGATCGAACTCAGGGAGGCTACAATTTCCGAGGGTTATTCAATTAATCGACAAAAAATCAATTAAAAGAAAAAGCAGGAATCTCAAAGGCAAACTATCCTTGGTTTTCTTGGAATTTTTCTCTTTTTATTTTTTTTAATTTTTATTTTATTTTTAATTTTTTATTTTTAGATTTTTAAATATTTAGTGATTTTAATTTTTGTATTTTTTTATTTTTTAATCAAGAACAATACACACAAAATAAGAAATACGCACACCAACTCCTTTTGTGATGTTCAATTATGTAAAAAAATGCTCAGAATTTTTTTTCAAAAATATTTTTGTGTTTTAAAGATTTTGAAATATTTATGGGATTTTTTGTATAATTTTAAGATGTTTTTCTATTTTTCTAAAAATCAAACAGTGGCAAAAATGAGAAACAGTGCACAGCCTGGAGTTTTTTGCAACTTAAAAATGTTTTAAGTGCCCAAAAATCATGGCAATTATTTTTATGATAAAATAGGGACAATTATCTACAAACAAAGATTGAATTCATGATTTTGAATTTTTATAGAATTTTTATGATTTTTATAAGATTTTTAGTATTTTTCATTTTTTTGGGTTTTATAAATAGTTAATGCATAAAATTTGGATAGATATTAAACGACAATGAAATACAATTATTCTATTTTTTTAGAATTTTTAGAGTAATATTCAAATTTTTATGAATTTTTGAATTTCAAACAGGGAAAAATAACATGCCTTTTTTATTTTTAAATGATATTAAATTATGATAAAATGAAATGGAAAATTTATACAATGAAGAGGAACTAGTCAGGAGAATAACATGATTTTTTTGTATAATTTATTGAGCAAGAAAAATATTTATTTCAATGAAAAACCATGCAAAGATAATGTCTGGAAAACAGGGATTAGAATGTAAATATTTTATGTTTTTGCATTGAATAAGTAACATAAAATAAATAGAAGGTAGAATGTGCAATTTACCCAATAAAATGCTTCCAAAGACCGTGACTTGCTGAAGCGGATCCTTTCTGTAATTCTTGAAATCTGCAGGGGTTCATTCACAATTTGTCCAAATCCTTTTTTATTTTAGAACCGTCCAAACCCTAGGGTTCTTTGGCTTCGTTTCCTTTCCTGTTCTTCAAGATGGGAGGAGGGGCACCCGCCGCCGCTATTGGAGTGGATCTGGAGGGGGCGGCCGGGTGGAGCAACGCGCTGGATGACGGTGGGGCTCCGCCCTCTCGGGGCGTCGAGGTGCGGAGGAGGCAATGCTGGGGAGCTGGGCCGGCGTAAGGCGCGGCGGTTCCGCCCCAGACGGAGGATGAAGGCGGCGCTCGCGGGTGGCGAATGAGCTGGACGACGGTTGGGCTCCACCCTCTCGTAGCGCCAAGGTGTGGAGGGGGGGCATGAGGCGGGCGGAGGAGGCGCCGCGGCTGGGCAGACTTAGGGCGAGGGCCCGCCAACTTCTGGTGGTGGCCTGCTGGAAGTGGGACGGTGCGGTGGTCCACGAGAATGGCTGGGCACAAGCACGAAGCGCTGGCGGCGTTTCGTTGGGAAACTCCCATGGGCGTCGTCGCTGGAACCTGCTGGCCTAGATTTTTTAAAAAAATGTAAACAACAGTAAAAAAAATTTATATATTTTTTTGAAAAATGTAAACAGAAGCAAGAATATTTTTTTATTTTCTTGTTTATTATATTTTTTATTATCTTGATTTTCTCGCAAAACAAAGGTCATGTATAAAAAGGGAAAACAATGATATTTTTTTATTATTTTTTTATTTTTTTAATATTTATTTATGCATAAAATTAGGAGGCATGAATGGGGATGGATCTTGGCGAGGTGTGGAGGATAGATCCAAAGATCTGACCACTGTGCGTGGTTGGATGTGAAAGGTCGTGTGAGGTAGAATAAGAATGCGGAGAGATGGAGAGAATGAGATGAAATCTCAAGTCGGTGGAGGATTAAATCGTGATGAATTTTAAGATCTAAATAAATAATAAAAAAACGATGATGAAAAAAATGCAATAAAATGAAACTACGATTAATCCTAGATCAATAATAAGAGAAAATGATGATGGATCTCACCTTAGCAGCGGAAAACTACCGTGATTGCCTCGACGAAGGCCGACTCGCTGTCACCGGACGGCTCGGAGGCTAGGCACCTTTCTTGACAAGAAGACTCTCAGAGATTGGGCTCCTCTCACCAAAGATTGATCGAGTTGGAATGACGGAGAAGGAGCCATATAAATAGAAAAGATGGAGAATGAAATTTGAATTTTTGAATTTTTGGTTGAAGAGATAAGAGAGATGAAAATTGAAATGAGAAAGATAAAGCGAGGTAAAATTATTTACAATATTAACTTTTTTTTTGAATTTTCTTCACTTTATTTATTTGAATAAAAATGTTATTTTTTTTTATTTTTTATGGTGGTTAATTAAGAATATCAACTATATACATATACGGTATACATATATGACATTATATACATGGGTAAATGAGGAAATTAGCTTTTTTGTTTTAAAATTTTAATTATTTTTGTTTTTATTTTTATTTTAAATAATTAGTAGAAATATTTACAAATATATACAAATACAATATGTACAAAATACATGGGAAAATTGCACAAACCACCCCAGAAAACCATCTTTTTACTCGTAACTCCAAAAATTATGAAAATACATCCATTTTAAAGATAATTTAATTTAGAATCCAATGGAAGTGAGATTGGTTCAATTTGAGTTCATATGGAGCCAGAATTGGTTTTTCAATTAGTGCTTAGTGGCTTGTTCCAAGTGTGGTTGCTTTTATTATGTACATGATTTAATTGTGCAATAATTTTTATTAATTAGAACACATTTTTATTTACAACTTTGGTTTTGAAAGTTATTTGATTTGAGGTTAATTAATATACAAATAAAATAGTGTAGTATACAAATATACACAGCACACAATCTTTTTTTTTGATTTTCTGATTGAGGACCCTATCTCCCCCTACTTATTCCTGGTCGATCAGGTCAAGTCTTAACCTTCTCTCGGAGTTCAGATCAGCCTGTATCTATTACATATATGCAGTCTTCCTTTTTTATTTTCTTTTCTTTATTTTTCCTTTCTTTCTTTCTTTATTTATTTATGTTAAAATAATATATAAATATACAATATTTACACACAGATGCAAGTTAGTAAGAATATGGAGTTAGTGTTATATACAGGAGTTTTATAAGGGATTTTAAGATAAAATAAATGAATAAAGACGACGAATCGCAGATTCATCACTTAGCTCTTAGGGAAAGACGCTAAGTTTATTATAGACCAAACGTGTCATGAGGCCTTCGAGCTGCTCAAAAAGAAGATCATGGAATACCCCATCCTACAAGCCCCCGGCTAGTCTCTTCCTTTTGAAATCATGATCGATGCCTCTGATTTTACAGTAGGGTTGTGCTAGGATAGAGGAGAGATGGAGTCCCTTATGCTACTCACTACACAAGCAAGGTTTTGGATCCAACTCAGAAAATTATACCGTAACTAAAAAATAAATTCTTGTTGTAGCCTTTGCCTTAGAAAATTCAGATCTCTACTTCTAGGATCTAAGGTGACAGTGTATACTAGGGATGCAAACAGACATATACAGATACAGATATAGGTATTACCTTATCCTTATCCATTTTTTTATACGAATACAGATAATGACGGACATCAAAACTATCTTACCATATCCCTTAAAACGGATACTGATCTCATACGAGTAATGTTAGAAATACTCTACATAATCGACTTAAATATATACGAATTGGATGGAAAACACATGATATAAATTTATTAAATGTGTTTATATCATAAAAATTATACAAATATAGTAAAAGAGTCTATATAATTATATTATTTAGGGTTAAAATAAATCTACGACTATGTTTATATACAAAAACGGATATACGGATATGGATACAGATGTTTATGGATATCAAAACGATATCCATATCCTTATCCATTTTTAAACAGATACAGATACAGATGTCAATATATATATAAAATGGATATGGTGACGGATCGGATACGGATATATCCGTAACCGTTTGCATCCCTAATGTATGCAAATCATTCAGTCATCCGATACTTAATGGCAAAGAAAGATGCAAAGGCATGCCTTCTCAGATGGATACTTCTACTTCAGGAATTCGATTTGGAGATTAAAGATAAGCCTGAAGTGAAGAATGCAGTGACTGACCATCTATCTCGGATCGAACAAGATAAAATCCCTAATTCAGAATCGATTCGTGAATTCTTCCTAGATGAGTCAATTTTTGTAATTGACTCCCTCACATGTATACCGACATGGTTGACTAACTTATCTCTAAAAAACTTCCCCAGGGCTGGCCTGAGAATAGAATTGACATGCTTAAGTCAGAATCCAGATACTACCATTGGGAGGATTCGTTCCCTTTCTTTGAAGGATCGGATTGTATATGGAGAAGTATTCCTCATGAAGAATATCAAAGTGTCCTCAATCTATGCCACACCTTGGAGGCGGAAGAACACCACTTTGGGAAGAGGACCATTGAGAATATATTAAAATGTGGCTTTTACCGACCGACCTTATTTAAGGATGCTTATAATGTTGTCAGGTCGTGTCTAGTCTGTCAAAGAATGGGAGGGACCATTGGTCCTAAAGATGTCATGCCCATGCAACCGGTAATCATTTGTGATGTATTTGATGCACAAACAATGAATTCATGGGCTCATTCTCTAACAACCATGTATTTGAATATATTCTTCTCGCGGTAGACTATTTATCAAGGTGGGTGGAGGCTATCCATACTCGAGCCGCATACAGTAGAACCGTTTGTAAATTTATAAAAGATGATATTGTTTCGAGGTTGGGGTTCCCCAAGGTTCTGATATCTGACAGGGGAAGCCACTTTGTCGACAAGGAGGTGAAGAAGTTGACTAAGGAATATGGCATTGACCACTGTGTTGCTAGTCCTTACCACCCACAACCTAATGGCATTACAGAGGTGTTAAATAGGTTGGTCAAAGGAATTTTACAGAAGCTAGTCTGCCCTGACAGGAAAAACTGATCCCAACTCCTAGACCAAGTTCTATGGGATTATATTACGACTTATAAGACTCCATTGGGCACCTCCCCATTTAGAATGGTATTTGAAAAACCATGTCATTTGCCCGCAGAATTAATGCATAAATTAGAATGAGCAATCAAAAAGATCAACTGGAATTATCACCAAGGAAAGAACAAAGATATGGATTTAAATGAGCTCTCAGATTTCAGAAACCATGCATATGAGAATAAAACAATATATAAGGACAGAGTAAAGAAATGGCATGGCAAGCACATTATAATTAAGAACTTCGTCCCAAGGCAGAAAGTGTGGTTGTTTAATGCAAGGTTGAATATTTTTCAAGGTTAACTAAAATCAAAATGGATGGGACCTTTCATTATTAGGGAAGTACACAATAATGGCAGTGACACAATTTCTGAGACAGCAGACAGTACACAAACTTCCCTAGTCATTGGACAACTGCTTAAGCACTTCGTCGAATCACATGAGCAATTGGTACAGGTTGAGCAGATTTTCTTTACACGGGACACAAAATCGGTTGAAAGACTCCCTCGGCTCGTGTGGAACTTGATAAGTGAAGCCACCCTCTTCAATGCAGTTATAAGATTCAACCGATCACTTGTATATCCATCCATAATCTATTCAGTCCTCCTCATGTGGTTGCTCTTTCATACTTAAGCTGGCCTGAGCCTAATTATAGGGAACCGGTATCATTGTGTATACATCAATTCTTTCTTTCTTTTCTCACCCTTAACTGCCTCATTTTTGCTCTTCTGCTATGATTAGGCCCTCAAAAGTCTAACTATATGGGGGCGAGTCGACTTCCTTTTCTTTCACTCAACTATTCTTAGTACGAGTTATGTCTACATTTCACTTTGTGCCATGAGGACATAGGACAAGCCATGTAAAGGGTGTGTGTATATATTCTATATATTTTATCCATAGCTCGTACTTTGATTGTTTCACATCAAAAATTGGGTATGGGTATAAGTGGTGTAAACTATGTAGACTACAAAAATTCTTTGTGTAAAGAATACCTATTTTCAATTTTTTTAATAAAATTAGGGGATGTAAAAAAACTAACTTAAGATTTTATCCCTAACATTTTCACTATCACTCAAGACTTGAGGAATGAAATAAACTCGGGGTTTTAAGGTCTTTTGATTCAGAGTTAACCGACATTAGTCACTAGGGTTTGAGACTTGATAATCCACACTTCCCTAGTTTGAAAGGTATGAGTGCTATATAGCACTCTCAATCCCCACCTTTTAAGAATATGATCAGTACATCAACTGCACAACTGCATGATTGAAGAGATGAGTTGAGATTTTCACTTGAGGGACTGAAACTTGAGATTTGAGTCTAAACATGATTTTATGATACTCGAGGATGGGATAAAATCGATGAAGGCTTCATGAAACTTGAGTGTCAGCAAACCCTAGCTAGTATGAGAACAAGTTCTCATGCTATCTTTTGATATTGACCTATGTGCCATGGTGTGATGAAACATAATAATTTATTGATCAGCGTGTACTAACTCTTGGTAAAATATAGTGGAGCTAGCCAAAAATAAAAGAAAAATAAAGGAATATTGAAAGGAAAGCTCTCTCAGTACAAAGTCAAATGCCAAGAGATTCAATCAAAGGCGAGCACTCCCAAACATTTCAAAGTATCCACTTGGACCAAAGCTAATGAGGACCAATGAGTCGGGCTACTACCTCAAAAAGGGCTCTGCATCGTAAGCGATACAAGTCTGGGTGTAAGTATATTATATACTTAAAGAAGGCACATCCGGGTGTACTCCTAAGAAAACAAGTACATACGACTCAAACTCTCTTGACGGACACACTGGTCAACACCCAAAAATAAATGTGTTGAGTAATAAGGCACGTGAGAGGATCATTGTTCCAATGTGATGCAGAGAAGAAAAGACACAAACCTATGCACACCATCATCTGGGATGTCATCTACATTTTCAAGCCTGACAAACTGCTGAGACGGTAGATTGAATGCAAGTGATGATTTAATCCATAGTGTTGGGGATCGGGTCTTGATGAGAGTCTCTTAGATTAGGACTTTGAGTGACGTTTCGATTCGACTCTCATGATGGCAGTACACACTAAAAGTCATATCTCTTATACTATATGTACAAACAGAGAGTCCGATTTAGAGAAGACGGGTTCCTTTTGACTAGAGCCTGGTTGAGCTAAGAATTTTAGGACCACTAAAATCAAATTCTTAATGAGACAAGTCTTGATTTTGCACTTTCACAGTCAGGGATTCAACTTTGTAACTCAAAAATTGCTTGGGGACAATCAAAGAGCTAAGTATAGGGGTGTGATGAATCCAGTATTCATCTACTCTATATGGTTGTTTTAGCAAAATTCCGTTAACAATTCACTAATCAATCCCCTTAATTTGTATAAATTAACAATCACTAACAATGTTGAATTTAGGGTTAAAATCTGTAATTAAATAACATTGTTTCAACCTTGAATCTTATGTACAAAAATCACTTATTCTAACCTAATTCTTTCTCTAATTTATTCCTTAATTAATTAACTAACATGGCATCAAGAATTAAAATCCATAAAATCAGAAAATCAAGAGAAAATGCAAAAATCTGACATTGTATATTTTGTACATGTTTTATCTTTGTCAGATTTATTTTATCTTTTTTCTAACCTATAAACAATATATAAAAATTAGATTAATAATATATATATATTAATATACTTATTAAAATCAAATTAAAAGACAAAAAAATTACAAAATGCAAAAATTCAATATTTTATTATATATAGAGTACCTCCAAAAATAAGTTTTGTACAATTGACCTCTTTTGGTTTTGGGTCCTTCACAGTGTTGTAGGTCTCATTAAGACAAACACCTTTCATGTTGATTACTTTTGATTTGACCTCTCCTTTTATTTCTCTACTTATTTTTTCTTTTTTTCTCTCTGTTCAACCACTTGGTCAACAACCTGATGAATCTCCATTTCATAACCTTTATTCTATCATTTTGGCCTTCAAAATTCTAGCTAATGCATGTAAATACCAATAATTTGTACAAATTAACATTCATTCTTTGTTGTATAAATATTGTATAAACCATTGTTTTTAATGCCAAAATTATAGAATAAAGAAAAGAAAAGAAAAAGAATAATTTATCAAAGGTATTTTATGACCCTAAGACATCGAGACCTAGGCATCTTGATGACTATGTTGACAAGGAATAAAGTACGGGGAGATAATGATCAATAATTCACTAAAATTCACGTTTACTTATTCATCATTTATTCATTTTTGGGAGCTATTTTATTTTCTACATTTTATATCTCAAATCAAGAAACTTTATACATGAAAGTTTTAGATAATAATGTATAGATAAATACGAAATTGAGTTCATATAAAACTAATATACAATGTACTTTTTATACTATAAATAAAAAGCAAAATCTCAACTTCTCAAAACTGTATATCTCAAATAAAAATTCAAAATGTATCAAAATCACCTTTAATTGTATATAACTTTTAATAGGCTATTTAATGAAGGTGGTTTCATATTTTTTGAAGTTACTATGTGAAAGTTAGGTTTTGGACTCCTATTGTATAATATACCCAAATAAAATATTCATATTATTTATTCTTTATTATTTTTATAATTTTATATTTTTGTAATTTTGTAAATATCATTTACAATATATATATACATATTAAAACTAGAATAAAACAATAAATAAAACACAAAATAAAATAAGTCTATTTCAATACATAGACAAAATACCTATACATATACATATATATATTAAATATACATATTTATTTAAGTGTAAATAATATATTAAAAAATTAAATAAAAATACATTTATGTATATAAAAAAGTTATAAATTTATAAAATAAGAAAATAAAATAATAAAATCAAAAATACAAAATACAAAATAAATATAAAAATAAAATACACAAAACATAGAAGACTATACTAATAAATAAAACCCTAAAAATAGACTTGTGATAAAAAACCTCGAAAAAATAAATAAAAAGCATAATAAAATATTATAGAAAATAACAAACATCATTTATTAATAATTTTATTTTAGTAAATTATTTATTATATATTTTACAAATAATTTTCAGGACAGGTTTTTTGTTGGTCCAACCAGGCTTAGTCGTTAGTTGACTCCGGTCAATTCCCTGACTCCGGTCATGTAGCCTGACACGCCTAGGTTTTGACCTATTTTCTCGATTATACCTCGCCCGATTCTTTCACCAATTCGCATTGAGGTCTTATATTTTACCTCGATCCTTGGTGATTCACGCGCAAGCATTTTTTCGAGGAGTGCTCCACTGATTCGCCCCATCTTCCTCGTTCATTGGCCCTGCTCTGTCACCTGTACAAAATCCTTCATCCGTGTTCGACCATTTTTTGAATCACATTCGGCACTGTTTTGGCTTCCCTCTTGTGTGCTCAGGATCGAGGGACGTGACATGACCTCTCTAGCTCATTTACAGCGTAGTCCGATGGATTGAAACTCGACTTCCACCCATCTGCGGTGCTCCACTACCGTGAGGTTCACTTTGCGACCCTGCGCGGCTCGAGGTCCATTTACTTTCTTTTTTAGATTAGTTTCACTCCCTAGTTTAATTTCTTGCATTTATATTAATGTTTAATCATGTATCTTAGCATAAGTCACCCATTTCGTAGTGCGCCGGAGCGGACCACGGTGCACCACCCTGTCCTCGACTGGCCAGATCACCTCTCCTTCTTTCCCTAATGTTTCTCATCATCTCACACACCTCCAGCTCCCTCAATACTCACTGGATCGGACCTACGGTGCTCCACCACCACCACCTTGTCGGAGTCGCCACCATACAGCTCACCCTTCGCTCATCCCGCCATCTGAAGCTTGCTCGAGCTTCATTGTATTTTTTAGAATTAACTCATGCAGGATAAATCAAGGAAGGGGTCCTCTTACACCCTCATCGAGTAGCAGGAAGCATACCAAGGTCCAGGTGCTCCTCCAAATAGAACCAGACGCTCTCGCACCATTTTGACCTTCCACTGACGCGGGAGGATGCCAGCACCATTTTGAAGCCTTCAGGAGCTGGGAAGGAGCCAACCATCTCGAGATTTTGAATATCAAAGTTCGCCCAGCCCCTGTTCTTCGCATGTTCTTCCAATTAGGCTCAACGTCGTCCGATCGCCAGCAGTTCTTCTCGTGCTCCAGCCACCCTTGGATCAAGTCCTCCAGTAGTCGTCAGATCATCTTGGATGATCTAATCCGGGTCGTTTCTTGCGAAGCTTCATCGTCGCATGTGGAGACGACACATGTATTAGTGGATCACATCTGCCCATTCGCTCGTGCCTCGTAGGGGGTATTTTGCCCAATTCACCTCCTTAGTTTTGGTATTTATTATTTAGTTTATAATCACTCATTTGCCATTGTTCTAATTTCATAATATTTGATAAAAGACCCTTGCACTTAGTTTATTTATGCTTTAGTCCAGTGCCATGTCAACCGACAAACTCTGGTATTTTTGCACTTAAACCCTCGTGGGTTGGGGTTATTATTGTTTAGTCGAAAATTTTGAATATTTAATATATTGTTTTCGGTAAAAATTGCATGTCGGACCTGATCTTTATAGATTTTCCATATATAGCCCCACCAGTGCATGCATTTTTGAGTGTTTTCTCTATTTATTAAATATAGCATTTGTGCTCAGAAAAATCCCAAAAAATAGGATCAAGTGTCTGACATGTTGTAGATCCTTGACATAATTTTATATATTGATTTAGGCATTTTTAGTATTTTATAAAAATAAAAAAGTGAACGAAAAATCCCTATTTAGCTTAAAAATTCCATAAAAAATATAAAATCATTTTAAAAATTCTTAAAAATATATCTTGTTTATTTATGTATTTTGAACCTTCAGACCAAAAATCACTAAAAAAGAAAAAGAAAACCTTAAAAATCAATAAGCCTAAAATCTTTTATAAGAATATAAAAAATTCTCAAAAATTCCAAAAATATTGTATTTTATTTTATGATTTTCTTTATATTATTATCTATATATTTAAACTAGTTTGAAGAATTTTGGACTTAATTTTCTATTTTTATCTCCATCTCGATTCGATCCATTGATTAAAGCCCTAATTTGGGATATTTTTGACGGTAAAAATATATAAAAAATAGCAAAAATTCCCTAAAAAATCTCAAAAAAGTACAAAATTATTTAAAATCTAAAAACATTAAATTTTGCAATTTTAGTTATATTTATATCTATATTATCCAATATTTATATATAATCTTATATATTCTTATATTATATAATTAAAAGAAAAATAAATACAAAATCAGAAAAATACAAAAACAAAATATTAAAGCATTAAAATTAAAAACAAAATATAAAATGTAAAAATAAAAAGACAAAATATATAATTAAAACCCTACAAAAACAATAGAAATAGACAAGAAGAATCACACAATCATTTTTGCACCTCATTGTCCGATCTATCCTTTTTGCTCCCTGTGTTTGACCTCTACACATACTTGCACCTATACACATCTTTGCTGTAGAGTTATAATAATTTTTAACTCCACACTTTGTTTCATTGCTTGATTTATTTGTGGGTTAATTGTTCATTAATTGGGGTTTCCTGAGTAGTCACTTCAACGATATTGTAGTTCCCGCCTTGTGTAGATTACTTTAGACCCTCGTAAGATCACAATTATCAAATGGCACCGTTGCTGGGGAGCAACTGCACAGAGATGGGTTTCATTTGATTGTGTCTTCTTGTCTATATTTTCCTCTATTTATTTTCTCTTTTATTTGCTATTAATTATTGAATTGTCAAATCACCTCTTTTTTGTTGATTTCTTGCGAGGAACACAGATCGAGGGAGGCATTCTTCTAGGAGTGCCTGCACACCCCCGTGAAGCCGAGCTGGCTTTTTGACCTAGTTGAGAGAAGGCAGCATCAAAGGAAGCTTGGAGGAAATTTTAAAGACAATTAGCATTCCTTTATTTTGCTTATTCAATTTGTAATTTAAAGTGAGAGTGAGACCAACTATTGCAATATTCAGGACACTCTCAGGACACTCTGACACACTTCACGAGGTCTAGTGCCTGGGGGATTGTGTCCTTGGGGGCATCATCGGTTTTGTCATGTTTTTATTGCTTTTTCTTTTTTGTTTCACAATTTTATCTTTATTTATTTTGTGTGACTAAGACCTAGTTGTAGGATCTTCTTGACGATAGATTAAGGTTAAACACTTAGTTACCATTGCATGCATCTATATCTCATTTGGACTTAGTCAAATTTTGAATTACTATTTATTTGGATTTGAGACAGTATGCCAAGAGAGGTCGCATACAACACGTGCAAGACCCGTTGTGGTGGGCACCGAGTGGCATCGAAGACCAGTCCTTGGTCTCATTTCTAGATAATTAGCATATTGTTCTTCACATTAATAGTATATTCTCATCTAGGGCGATTTCACCGGCTTGCATTTTCATATAGATAGGTTTCAATTCTGCTTAGCATCCTTGCGTGTAGAGGGCTGGAGGCAAGGTGAGCATTTACGCTTTAGCATGCATCATTGATTTATCGCTTGCATTGCTTTTTCGACTCTCTCCCTCTGATTTTGATCACTTAGGAACTAAAAAGAATTGATCCCTTGCTAGGTCGTGCATTCTTGTTAAAAATACAAAAAGTGATCATCAATAAAATTGAGGTTGTTAATATTACTCAACCTTAAAATCAATCAAAAAGAAAAATCCTTCTCTTAGGAAGAGTAATCCCCTCATTGTATTCGTTTTAGTTTGCCCACGTGCACACTAAAGTTAGTGCCCCAATCCCATGCCTCCTAAGTGTTTACACAATTTTATGTTCTCCCTAACTCTAAAACAGACAAGATAAAAAAATGAACTTTACAATCTTCACCGAGTTGAGTTGATGAATTGAGGGTTTTGTTTTGTATGAGTTTGTTTGTGACCTTTTGTATGCATACTCGATCTCTCTGCACATTTTGAGCCTTTTTCTCACATCTCTTGATTTGACTTCATGTTCTCCCAATCATTCTCCTTTTGTTTTGGAGATGGCTGACTGGAGCGAATTTTATCCAGACTTTGCAGATCCCTCAGACCCTCCAGCCAGTCCACCTATACTTTTCCAGGAGGACTTGCTCCTGACTTTTGTATATATCCAGCCAATCCTTTGTTTCAGGATGCAGATTTTGAATTTGATCTACCTCCCTGTTATCAGGAGGATCTTGCTCCTCATTTTCCTTTTTGTACATATCCACCTAACCCATTGTTTCAGGACTTGAATTTTAACCCACCACCGCCCTCACATTCTTCGCCACCTCACCCACCCGAGACTGAGCTTTGGGAGTCACCTGTTATGTCATCCACACGTAAGACCTTGACCCAGATCATGGATCATATGATTTCGAGAATTGACGACCTCACTAGCTTAAATAAGAGCCACATTGATGATTCACCCTTTGGATTTATGGATTCATTTGAGGACAACCATGAGGGCTTGCAATCACCAAAAATACAAAAAAGAGCAACATTTAAAAGTACAAAAAGATTTTGGGAGACACATTGTTGACTTAGACTGTGAGGAGAGGGCACCATGCCAGATCACTTGCCCACACATTCATTCACTCCATGTCCCACCTTTGACCCCTAGGATGCCATTGCACAGACTGTTCTTAGTCGTCCTTGTGTATATGTTGACTCCGTTCTCCTCCCTTGAATGGAGGAGATCCAAAAATTCAAAAAAATGATTATTGAACCTGAAGTGGTGGCCGCTATTCATGTGATCAATAATGTCGCCACTTCACTAGGGCATGACCCATTTATCTACTTCTCAACCCAAGAAGAGAAAGTGAAGGAGCAGATTGGAGCATCATATCTTGACCATGGCCACTGACCACGACATCACCCACCTCCCTTCTTATAGGAAGGAAACATTGCTACACCATTCATTAGATGCACCATATATGACTATTCATGTGACCAAACTCTCCTTCACAGCGATGCTTCAATTTTCATCATACCCTACTCGTTGGTACTATCTCTTCACTTAGGGCCTCTCAAGAAAACTAGGATGATCGTTCAGTTTGTTGATGGATCAATAAAGAGGTCGAAGGGTATTCTTGAGAATGTCGTCATTCTGATTCAGGACATGAGCTTCACTACAGACTTTGTTGTATTACCCATGGAGACCTTTGCTGGGGAGTACTCTCCAATCATCTTGGGACGACCCTTTCTCACCTCTGCGAGAGTCATTATTGATTATGAATCAGGAGAGATTCGCTTCCGTCTTGATGTTGGGAGTGTTGTGATCATCACTGCACCTACTGTTGACCAGAGACCTGCACCTGATGTGACTACACCTACTTTAGCCGACCTCAAGGACTATGACCTATCTACTGATATCGGAGAGGTATGCTTTATGACCGATGATGAGACCTGAGAATTTCTCTGTCGGGAGGAAGACTCGGAAATCATAGACCTTGGAGTTTCTTCTTCCTGTGATTGGCGTTGTGTTGATGATATCCGTGGGATTTGCATGATTGATACCATAGAGCAGAGGGAAAATATTGTAGAGACTGATGAGACCGAATTTGATCTAATTGATTTAATCAATCAATTCTGGGCTTTTTGATGATATGGATGATCCGGTTGAGACCTTAGAGGATGAACATGACCTTGCTTATTCGACAGATGAGTTCGTTCCCTTCTCTTCTGACCTAGCCGAGACACCCAAGGCTGTACCTAGCCTAACTTCTTCCACTGACCCGACTGTGCCTTCTCACCCTCGGACCATTGAGGATACCTTCTAGGTTGACCCTGATCGGCTTGTGTCGTCTGAAGACCTGATATCGACATACACCTTGTCAGATCCATTCCTTAGCTGTCTTGCAAGAAAGTCTGCTTTCTACCTTCTTGATCTTTGTATATACTTCTCTTTGTATACTCGCTTTCATCTTATCTCCTTTCATCCACCGTTTCACTCATCCACCCCATATACATGTGTTGCCTTGCTTAGGACGTACTTTATCATAAGTATATGGGGATGGACAAGCTGAGTGTTCATTCTTCATTCTGTTATTGCCTATACTTAGGTTTCTTTTACCCTAAGTATAGGGGGAGTGATGTGTACATTCACTTCGATTCCTTCTTCAATATTTATCTATCATTTCTTCTTTTCGTTTCCATTTTCTTTTGTACCAAAAAGGTGCCGTCCCTTTTTGTCAATCTTCTATACTTAGGACACACTTTGTCATAAGTATAGGAGGGTGTGCATCCCGAGTTTTTCATTCTGTGATCCCCTCCATTGTCTCCTCTTCTTGTCTTTATCGAGGAATATTTTACCCTTAGTATAGGGTGAGACAGTCTGAATTGTGATTTGTTCATTCCTACTCTTGACCCTCCTCACCTTGTATATAGTCTGCTATACTTAGGAGTATTTGATCCTAACTATTGGGGGGACGAGCTTCTCATTCTTTTCATTCGTTCATTTATTCTTTTGGATTTTCTATACTTACTATGAGTTATGTCTTCTCTTTTTCTCTCTGATCTATGAGGACATAGCTCAAGCTAAGTATAGGGGGTCGTATATACTGTGTATATACTTTAAGCCATAACTCATACTTTCGTATTTTCAATAAGCATGGCTAAGATTATGTATAAAATACTATATATACACCATACAATTCATTAAAATCACTTAATAAAAGGTTGTATATTATTCCTCAAACTCTTTTTGTATATACTGATCAATAAATCAGGTAAAAATATTTTTTGCAAAATATTTGAAAATCTTTTTGAAAAATCTTTTGAAAACTATTTGGAAAATAATTTGTTAAATATTTTCAACTTTTATAAAAATATCTTGTTTGTAAAAATTTATTTTCTATGTGAAGTAAAACATTTTGAAAAACTATTTGCAAATGGTTTTGAAAATAGTTGTAAAAATATCTTGAAAATTCTATATATACTGTTTGAAGAACCTTTGCAAAATGATTTTTAAATGTTTGTAATAATTATTTGTAAAAATTATTTTGGACTATAGTTTTCAAAATTATTTGTAAAATGATTTTTAAATAAGTTTGAGTAATATATACATCAAATAAAACTTCTTTACTAACTGTCTAAATGTATCTGTAAAATTAATAGCATATCCCTTGTAAATTCTTAAAAACCCAACTCTTGTAAATTTAAGATGCATCCCCGTGTAAATATTTGTACCTATTTTTATCCAAAAACTTTTGTTTCAAAAAATATTAAAAACATTTGCAAAATCTTTTTAAAAAATTGCATAAAAATTTGCAAAACCTTATTCAAAATTCCATAAAAAGTTCAAAACGTTGAAAATTGCATCACGAAAATATTTTTCATTGCATTGTACATAGCATTTGTATATCAGTCGTATTTTTCGGATTGAGTTTGATAATTGAACAAGTCTAAGTAAAATCTGAAGATTGGAGCTTGGTTGGACCTTAAATCTACCTAATCATAGGAACCTTATAGGAATTGGAATTGAGGTACTTCAGGTCTGGTTGACTTAATACTTTGAGAATCATGAGACCTGGTTTAGTGTATTCTTGAATGCCTAAGTAGAGTATTTCGGAGCACATGCACAACTCTTGTTGATAATGACCTAACTTGGACACCTGCACCTTTCACTTGACAAACCCAGTTGGAGTGGTGCGGGGATTGGATTTGGTGGTATGAGACGCACACAAGTGGAAACATTTGTCCTCGTCTAGGGAGGGAAGTGTAGCCCAACCCATCCAGTAGCAGAGACGTCTAAAGATAAAAGAGTGTGGGTTGCAATAATGCTTCAAAAGAGGGATAGACTATGAGATCAAGAGGAAAAACTCCTCATGTAAATGTTGTTGTATATTGCAAAAAAGCAAAAAACAAAAACTATAGGTCCGACTGAAAATAAAATGCATGTCGGAGTGTACATATTTGTATATTCAATAAGCAAGCTTGAGCTTCAAAGTCATACTTTGTGAGCCTGTAGCTGGATGGCTTGACTATATTGGTCATGCATCCTAGTATAGGTAGCTACACTGGTTACTGTCCATTCTTCTCTCCACCCCCTCCTCTTGAGCCGGTTGCCACTTGAACTTAGAAGGGAATACCCCGCTCCTCGAGGAAAGAGTTGTTGGATTGGGGGATCATTGGGTTATCATGCTGGTCAATCTCTTTGTCATTTCAGTTGGGAAGAGCCACTTTCGCACACATGGTACAAGTGAGACTCATAGCCATAAGGGTTTGCGTATGAGTTGAAGTATTCTGACCTGGCTATTGAGGAAACTGGAGTAGAATTCTGGGATTCTCAAAGGCTGTTGTATTTCAAATCTGATTCCTAATAAGGTTCCAACTGCATTAAAATTCTAATGGTCCGACTTAAGCTCCAAACTTTGATTTCGTGAAGATAAGTTTGAGAATTAAATTTAATCCACTTTCTTTCTTTTATTTTCTTTGCTTTAGTTTTATGCACTTACTACATAAGTGTTTTCTAGGGACTAGCAAAGGCAAGTATATGGGGGGTGATGAATCTCCATTTCATCACATTTATTTTATCATTCTTACCTAAGAAACCAAAGCTAATGCATGTAAATATCATTAATTTGTACAAATTAACAGTTATTCTTTGATATATAAATGCTGTATAAATTACTATTTTTAATGCCAAATTTATAGAATAAAGAAAATAAAAGAAAAAGAATAAATTGCCAAAGGTATTTCATGACCCTAAACCTCGAGACCTAGGCAACTTGATGACTGGGTAGACAAGGAATAAAGTAGGGGGAGATAAGGGCCAATAATTCATTAAAATTCTCATTTATTTATTCACCATTTATTCATTTTTAGACCTATTTTATTTTCTTCTTTTTATACATCAAATCAAGAAAAATTATAGATAATAATGTATAGAAAAATACAAAATTGAGTTCATACAAAAATAATATATATTGTACTTTTTATACTCTAAATAAAAAGCCTAAATCCCAACTTGCCAGACCCATATCTCTCAAAAAACTCAAAATGCATCAAAATCACCTATTATTATATATAACTTTTAATAAACTATTTAATGAAGACGATTTCATAATTTTTGGAGCCAGTATGTGAATGTTAGGTTTTGGACCCCTACTGTATAATACACCCGAATAATATGCATTTTATTTCTTCTTTATTATTTTTATAATTTCATATTTCTGTAATTTTTAAATATTATTTATAATATATGTACATATTGAAACTAGAATAAAACAATAAATAAAACACAAACTAAAATAAGTCCATATCAATACATTAAGAAATACCTATACATATACCTATATAATAAATATAGCTTATTTATTTAAGTGTAAGAAATATACCAGAAAAATTAAATAAAATTATATTTATGTATATAAAAGTAAGTTATAAATTTATAAAGTAAGAAAATAAAATAATAAAATACAAAATACAAAATAAAAGTAAAATACATAGACCATAGAAGAATATACCTATAAATAAAGCCCTCAAAATATACATGTACTAAATAGCATCAAAAAAATAAATATTATAAAATACTATAGAAAATAACAAACATTTTTTATTTTATAACTTTATTTCAATAAAATCATTTACTATTTATTATATATTTTACAATTAATTTTCAGGACGTTTTTTTCTGATTGGTCTCCGTGGACCAACCAAGTTTAGTCTTTAGTTGACTCCGGTCAACTCCCTGACTTCGATCATGTATTCTGACACACCTAGGTTTTGAGTTATTGATGAATCTCCATTTCATCACTTTTATCCTATCATTTTGGCCTTAAAAACCCTAACTAATGCATGTAAATACCCTTTATTTGTACAAGTTAACATTCATTCTTTGTTGTATAAATATTATATAAAATATTATTTTTAATGCTAAAATTATAGTATAAAGAGAAGAAAAGAAAAAGAATAAAATACCAAAGGTATTTTATGACCCGAAACCCCGAGACTTAGGCATCTTGATGACTAGATCGACAAGGAATAAAGTAGGGGGAGAAAAAGGCCAAACTCACCAATCAGATTTTGATTCTTTAATTCATCATTTATTCAATTTTGAGACCTATTTTATTTTCCACCTTTTATCCCTAAAAAATTGCCCATGAAAGCTGTAGATAATATGTATAGAAAAATACAAAATTGATTTCATACAAAAATAATATATAATATACTTTTTATACTTTAAATAAAATCCCAAAACTCGAACTTCACAGACCCATATCTTCCAATTAAAAACTTAAGGTATCAAAATCACCTTTAATTGTATATAACTTTTAATAAGCTATTTAATGAAGGTGGTTTCATTTTTTTGGAGTTAAGGAGTGAATGTTATGATTTGGACCCATATTGTACAATATATCCGTATAATATTCATTTTATTTATTCTCTGTTATTTTTATAATTTTATAATTTTGTAAATATTAATTATAACATATGTACATATAAAAACTAAAATAAAACCACAAATAAAACACTAAAATAAAATAAGTATAGAGAATACATTGATAAAATACCTATACTTATACTTATATATTAATAAGCCTATTTATTTAAGTGTAAATATTACATCAAAAAATGTAATAAAAATATATTTATGTGTATAAAAATAAGTTGTAAATATATAAAATAAGAGAATAAAATAATAAAATCAGAATACAAAATAAAAACAAAGGAATCAACACATAGGTAAATATACCTATAAATAAAACCCTAAAAATAAACTTGTAATAAATAACCTCGAAAAAATAAATAAAAATCATAATAAAATACTATAGAAAATAACAAACATTTTTTATTTCATAATTTAAAATGAATAAAATCATTTGTTATTTAATTTCGATTTTTAAAACAATTATGAGGTTGGCTGGTCCACGTGGACCAAGAAGAGCGCATCGTTTGTTGACTCAACTGCCTGACCTGAGCCTTGGAGCTGAAGAACCACATGAACCGCATCCCTTCTCCAAATTTTGCGCATAATACACCGCTCAAGGATGTGAGATCACTTCAGGGTATTCATTCTCTGATTATCCTTGATCCTCGTCAAACCAAATCTCTACTCTATCTCGCATCACCCCACCAGTGATTCCTCCTCAAACTCTCGCCTCCAATCACCTGTACATAAGCCACTCGCCCCATTCCTCCATTTTTTTGATCCCTATTCCGCCTATTTGCCTAAATATAGGCCTAGAGTTATCCTGGTGACAGCATGAGCCGATCCAGCCCCTTGGCACTGAATCTAGTGTTGAATTGAGGTCGGTCTGCTGCTCCACCGCCATCCTCGTCGGATCTCTTGCTCCTAGTTGTGTTTCACAGGCGAGCTTCTATTTTCTTTGTGCTTTCCATTCCTTAGCCTAGAAGTAGCTTAGAATCCCCTTGCATTTTACCGCATGGTGGAGCTCAAGCTCTGCCGCCCGTTTCCGATTACCCTGATACTCCCTTGACTAACACCTCCACAAGCTCCCCTTTCTCCTGCTTAACGCCCAACACCGTTTCGTTCATCTTGATACCACATTGATCAAGGAACCCAATCCTCCACCTCCATCGCTCGCCGGAGGATCTCCATACCATGCACCCTCCATCCATTTCACCCACTGGAGCCTTCCTTGGCTCCGCTTTTTGTTTCCCTAACCACCTCCTACGGGAAAGAACTGAGAAGAGAGCCTCGTAGAGGCCCATCGACTCCTAGGAGCAGCCCCAGATGCACCTCCACTGTCAGCCGTCGCCGGAGCCCCTCAGGGCATTTTGATACATTGAATCGACGCGGGAGGATGCTGGGAGACTTTTGAGATCATCGATCATGAAGGAGAAGCTCGGAGGCACTCGATTTTGCTGATCAATGCTCGCTCGACCAGTGTCGAGAGTACATCCAACAGATCTATGAGCCGTCCGATCACGAGCAGTTCTTCGAGAATTGCATCCATCATCAGATCAGGACGTGCTCCCACCATTGTATCTCCACATGAGATCTAATTCTAACCAACAGATGATGAAGCGCCATTGTGAAGCCCGGAAGCACCATGTGTTTAAGTAGGCGCATCGCCACTGTTCATCCGCACCTAGTGTTGGGTATTTTGCATATTCCACTTAAGCATTTTTTGTATTTAATATTTAGAGCATAAACTATCCTCAGCCGTTATTTTATTTTTTTTAAAAAATGTGCAAAGAGACGCTCGACGTTTCGATATTTGCATTATAGTCCATGCCAGCTCACCTCACGTGCGGTCCCATGTGAGGTGGGTATTGTATTTTTGTATTTTGTTTTGGTCCAAGAATTCTTAATCCTGGTATATTTTTTTGTGATAATTACAGCAAGGCCCCTGACTTTTATTAAAATTATATTTATGCCCCTATATATTCAACATTTTTTGTGCATTTACTCTATTTATTAAATATAGCTAATATGCTCCAAAAACACTAAAAAATAGATGTAGGTCCTTGATTATTTGTAGTTTCATGCCATAATTTCATTTTTGCAATTTAAGACATTTTAATATTTATTAAAAATCAAATAGAGCACAAATATTCCTTGTTTAGCTTAAAAACCATAAAAAATATAAAACATTTTTTTTTGAAAAATTCCGATTTTTTTGTTTATCTATTTATTTTCTAACTCCAGAAACTAAAACCCCGAAAAATAGAAAAAGAAAATTTATAAAAATAAAAAAGCTCCAAAATCCAATTTAAAAAGATGGAAAATTCCTAAAAATCACAAAAATATATTTTCTATTCCGTATTTTTATTCATATTATTGTCTACCTATTAAAATTGATATGAAGAATTTTTGACCTATCTTGCTATTTTTAATCTTCATTTCAATTTTGACTATTTATTAAATCCTTGTTTTGGGATATTTATTCACTTTAAAAATATATAAAAATTAGCAAAATTCACTAAAAATCACAAAAACAATAGTCAAATATTTAAAACCCCAAAAGACTTTATTGCATGTATTTTAAGTTTTTATATTAGTTATTATAATTGTGTTATCTATTATTATATATAGTCTTATATATCCTATGTGAGACAATTATAAGAAAAAGAACTTAAAATCTAAAAATATAAAAACAAAATATAAAAAAATAAAAAATTAAAATAAAAAAATTAAAAAAATTAAAACCCACAAAAAACATAACTTGGCTAAGTGCTTGAATGGATAATTTCTTGAGATTGATAATTATATTTCTCTTTTCTCTACACCCTTGTTTCCTGTGTTCGACCCATACTTGCTTGTCGCTATATATCTTTAGTAGGGTATAATAAATTTTGATTCACACTTGCATAACTTGATTTCTTTATTGTGGGGGTTGATTATTGATTGAACACAATTATTGAGGAGTCGTCACAACGACTGAACCCTTGCCTTGTGAGGCTTAATTTAGACACCTCGATCTTTACCTACATCACATATTTTCTCGATTAAGCCCCGCTTGATTCTTTCACCAATTCACATCAAGGTCTCGTTGACTTTTTACCTCGATTCTTGGTGATTCATGCCCAAGCATTTTTTCTAGGAGTGCTCCACTGATTCGCCCGATCTTCCTTATTCTTTGGTCCTACTCTGTCACCTGTACAAAATCCTTCATCCGAGTTCCACTATTTTTTGAATCACCTTTGACCCGATTTTGGCTTCCCTCTTGTGTGCTCAGGATAGAGGGTCATGGTAGGACCCTATCCAGATCATCTGCAGCATAGTACGACGGATTAAAGGTCGACTTCCACCCATCACCGGCACTCCGCCGCCATGAGGTTCACTTCGCGGCCGGCGTCGCTCGAGGTCCATTTACTTGCTTTTTAGATTAGTTTCATTCCCTGGTTTAATTTCCTGTATTTAGATTAATTTTAATCACGTATCTTAACGTAAAGCACACATTTCATAGTTCATCGCAGCTCCGCTCCGATGAACACTTCCACCGTGCGCCACCCTATCCTCGACTCGCCAGATCACCTCTCCTTCTTCCCCTATCGTTTCTCATCATCTCACGCACCTCCAGCTCCCTCGATCCTCACTGGATCGGGCGTACGATGCTCCACCACCACCACCTCGCCGGAGTCGCCGCCATACCACTCACTCTTCGCTCATCCTGCCATCTGAAGCTTGCCCAAGATCCATCATGTCTTTGATAATTAATTCATGCAGGATATATCAAGGAAGGGGTCCTCTTAGACCCTCATTGAGTAGCGGGAAGAACACCAAGGTCCAGGTGCTCCGCCAGATAGAACCAGACGCTCTCGCGCCATTTTGAGACCTTCCACTGATGCGGGAGGATGCCAACACCATTTTGAAGCCTTCAGAAGCCAGGAAGAAGCTGTCCATCTCAAGATTTTAAAGATCAAAGTTCGCCCAACCCCTGTTCTTCGCATGTTCTTCCAATTGGTCTCGGCGCCATCCGATCGCTTGCATTTCATCCCGCGCTCTAGCCACCCTTGGATTGATCCCTTCAGTAGACGTCAGATCATCTTGGATGATCTAATCCGGGCCATTTCTTGTGAAGCATCATCGCCACACGTGGAGGTGACACGGTTATTAGTGGATCACATCCACCCGTTCACTCGCGCCTCGTAGAGGGTATTTTGCCTAATTAACCTCCTTAGTTTTGGTATTTATTATTTAGTTTATAATCGTTCATTTGTCATTGTTCGAATTTTGTTATATTTTCTAAAAGACCCTTGCACTTAGTTTATTCGTACTTTTGTCCAGTGCCATGTTAGCTGACAAACTCTGGTATTTTTGCACTTACACCTTTGCGGGTTTTGGTCAATGTTGTTAGTCAGAAATTTTGAATATTTAGTATATTATTTTTGGTAGAAATTGCATCATGGCCCCTGATCTTTGTAGATTTTGCATATATAGCCCTGCAAATACATGCATTTTTACGGTTTCTCTATTTATTAAATATAGCGATTGTGTTTAGAAAATTCCCAAAAAAAAGGATTAAATACCTGACATCTTGCAGATCCACATCATAATTTATATTTTGATTTTAAGCATTTTAATATTTATAAAATCAAAAAGAGCACAAAAAAATCTCAGTTTAGCTTAAAAAACCCATAAAACATATAAAATCCTTTTGAAAAAAATCCCCCCCAAAATTTTTTTATTTATGTATTTTGAACCTTCAGACCAAAAATCACTAAAAATAGAAAAAAAATCTAAAAATCAAATAGCCCCAAAAATCCTTTATAAAAATCTAAAAAAATCTCAGAATTTCCAAAAATATTGTTTTCCTTTTTATATTTTTCTTTATATTACTACCGATATATTAAAATTGATTTGAAGAATATTGGAAATAATTTGCTAGTTTTCATCTTCATTTCAATTCATCCCGTTTATTAAATTCCTGATGTGCGATATTCCTGACTTTAAAAATAGATAAACATTTGCAAAATTCATAAAAATTCACAAAAACGGTAAAAATTATTTAAGATCTAAAAATATTTAATTCTTTAATTTTTAGTTATATTTATATCTATGTTATCTTATATTGTATAGAATCTTATATATTATTATATTTGATAATTAAAAGAAAAGGAAATACAAAATCAGAAAAATATAAAAAGAAAAATATAAAAATATAAAATTTAAAATAAAATATAAAAATATAAAACAAAAGATAAAAAGACATATAAAATTAAAAATCCACAAAAAACAATAAAAAATAGACAATAAGAATCACACAATAATTTTTGCACCTCATTACCCGATCTATCCTTTTTCCTCCATGTGTTCGACCTCTACACATGCTTGCAACTATACATATCTTTGTTGTAGAGTTATAATAAATTTTAACTTCACACTTTTATTTCGTTTCTTGATTTATTTGTGCGTTAATTTTTCATTAATTGGGGTTTCCTAAGCGATCGCTTCAACGACATTGTAGTTCTCTCCTTGTGTAGACTACTTTAGACCCTCACAAGATCACATTTATTACAACCCCTGACATGCATCACCCACCTATTCACCTTTCGCATTTGAGTCAGCAACGCTTGTCGACCGATCAACCAAACTTGTCTTCTAGCGCCATCTTCCAGGATTGTTGGATCTGATTAGATCCAACTGCCCGCAATCCTTCCTCCTCGCACATGCGTCTCACGAGGACCCTTTATGTACGAGGAACACATCACCATGTGGGACTCTCGGTTGTTGGATCCAAGTGGATCCAATGACACCTGTAGCGTCATCTTCCTCCTCCGCCACTGCCACTTGCTCTTCCGGCAAACCGCTTAGCTCCGCTCAGCCTCCGACCTTTAGGCCTCCCCTTCGAAACCCCCATCTGCATGTAACCCCCTCCATCTTCAAAGCCCTCTCAACTTCATTAACCCCCTTCGGATCCTCTTGCCTTCATCCCCATCTTTGGTTGTTACTCTCACCTTCACTTATAAAACTCAAGCTTCGCCTCCAATCAAAGGTATCCACCAATAACAAAACCGCCCCTCTAGCTCTGTTCCTACCCTTCTTGGTGACATCTCGAAGGTTGGCCTATGTGGAGCGATGAAAAAGGTGGTCCTAGTGTGATCCTCGGCTGCCATTTGGTCAAGCTGCAGCTCTTCCTCGAGCTGTAAGAGCTCTGTTACCCTCCCTCGCATGGATATCAAGCGATGACTCTAGGAGGCCCAGCTCCTTCGTTCTCGAGTGAGCCTCGTCGTTCCCCTCCTCCGTCTCTTCGATCATTTCCAAGTACAGATCTTTCTCCTCTTCTTCTTGCGTCAACCTCGATAGTACAGACCATCATCATCCGCCTCGCTCCCCATACCCCTGTTCACCTCCGACCTAGCGAAGGTCGGAGCTTTGCTTCCTGAATTTTTTCCGTCCGCGTTGTTCCTCCGCCCATCATAATACACCTCCGCTTTTTCCCTTTCATCCTTTGCCGCTCTAACATACAACCAAAGCCTGTCGTGGCTCCATCGCCCACCACCTTAGCTGCTCCACCTACAATGCTCGGCCGCCGGCACCACCCTCGCCTCATCGTCATTGTGCCTCGACAGGAGCTCCAACTTATCCATCTTCCGTGCACCTCCGCACTCGCTCCCACGAGCTCTAGCTGCTCCACCCTCCCCTGCCACATGCCACCACGCCTCTCCGCCGCATCCCAACTATTCGACCGTGTGTCGGCCAAGCCCTCGCACTGCTCCACCTCGGTTGAGATGCGGCTTCGCCCGAGGTCTCCTCTGCCACCATTGCAACCGTTGTATTGGGTCCCTAGCCCTAGATCCAACGATCTCCGTGCCACCACGTCACCCCCTTTCCGAGCCTCTGATGAATCTCCATTTCGTCACCTTTATTCTATCATTTTGGCCTTAAAAACCCTATCCAATGCATGCAAATAGTCTCAATTTGTGCATAATAACATTTATTAGTTATTGTGTTATTTTTATATAAAATAAAGTTTTTATGCCAAAATCATAGAATAAAGAGAAGAAAAGAAAATAGAATAAAATATTGAAAATATTTTATGACCCTAAACCCAGAGACCAAGTCAAGAATTGAGTTGATCGACAAGGAATAAAGTAGGGGGAGATAAGGGCCAAGAATACCATAAAAATCTGTTTTATTTATTCATTTATTTATGCATTCTTGACACCAATTTTATTCTTTATTATTTATTCAGCAAATGAAGAAACTTTGTACTTGAAAGTTGTAGATAATAATGTAAATAAAAGTACAAAATCGAGTTTGTACAAAAATAATATACAATGTACATTTCATACACAAAATAAAAAGCCAAGAACCCAACTTTCCAGACCCATATCTTTCAAAATAAAAACTCAAAACATATCAAAATCACCTCTAATTGTATATAACTTTTCACAAGCTATTTAATGGTGGTGGTTTTATATTTTTTGGAGTTACTGTGTGAAAGTTAGGTTTTCGATCCTCAGTGCATATTCTACCGATTAAAGTATTTAATTTATTCATCATTCATTATTTTTACAAATCTATATTTTTATAATTTTGTAATTATTACTTATAACATATGTGCATAAGAAAACCAAAATAATACAAAAAAATGTAAAATAAAACAAGTCTATAAATATATAGGTAAAATACATATGCTATACATGTATATAAATAAAAGGGAATCATATTCCTTTATTCCATATTCTTTTATATTTTTTAAATATTATAAATATAGTCTATTTCTATAAAAATATAAACCTAAAATAAATCTCATAAAAAACATTAAAATAAAAAGATGTATATAATACATAGATAAAGTACCTATAAATATACCTATAAAAAATACATATATATTTATTTAAGTGTACAAATAACATAATAAAAATATAATAAAAATATATTTATACTCACAAAAATAAGTTATAAATATATAAAATAAAAGAATAAAATAATAAAATAAAAATGTATAAAATATATGCAAATATATCTATAAATACACTATTAAGAAATAACTAAATAAAATACACCAAAAATAAATAAAAATCACAATAAAATACTAAATAAAATTATAAACCTTTTTTTATTTTATACTCAAAAAATAATAAAATCATTTATTATTTTTAAATCATTATTCTTTAATAAAATTATTGTTTTGTCACGTAGCGGCTGACGTGGACTAATGAGGCCACGCCAAAAGTTGACCGTCGGTCAACTCCCCCCTTTGTTCCAGATTTGATGTGATCTCTCTTTTTCCTGCATTTTCTTGCCTTTTTCCCGCATGATCTATCGATCAATTGACCCCAATTTCTTCATGACATTTCATCATTGTCATTCCGTGATTCACGCCAGATCTGTAGATAGCTTGTACATAGCGTCATTTTCTTGATTTCGCCTGGTCAATAAGGGTGCTTCCCAAGTTCTATAAATAATGAACCTCCGACCTCCATGCAATTTTGGTCAATCCTCGAGTCCTAGAGCCATCACCTCCGGCCAAAAAGGTCTCCATGTGACAGCTGGTGCATCCCTGGAGGTCGGGAAGCTCGTGGAGGAGGAGGTTGCGCCCAATGCTACCGTCATCAGCGACCTTTGCTCCTTGCCTTCGCCGACAGGTATGAGCTATGCACTTTATCATTTTTAGTTAGATTTTCATTCATGCCTTTTAATTCTGTTATTAGTTTAATGATTAACATAGGCTTGTAGCGTGAGATCACCAACCCGTAGTTTGTCGGATCTCTACTCTAGCGAACCTTTTCCACATGTGCCTGACTGTGAACCGCTCGCTGACCATCCTCATTTCACTTCTTATCATTTTCTCCACGATCTGCCACCTTGTGTCCAACTTGATCGAGCTTCGATCAGTGAAACCTCGCTCCACCTCCGCCGCTTGTCGGAGCAGGACCATTTCACCTCACCTCGCTCCACCTCCGCCGCTTGTCGGAGTAGGACCATTTTACCTCACCTCGCCCTGATCGACCACCAAATAAATGCCAGGACCTTCAATGTGGCCCCGCCAGTCTTTCTAACTCCTTTGCAGTACCTGAAGGGGGTATCTGAGCCCCATCTTTCTTGAAAAGGCACCTCCATGCTACCTTGCCCTCCATAGCCCTTCCACGAGCTCATGAGCTTTTTGAGGTACCCAACAGATCTGCGGCATGTGCAAGGGAGAGTAGATATACTCGGCAGTGATGGAGAAGGCCAGAGCTGCACGCTTGGCCGGATCGAGTCTCGCTCGGGGCGAGTTCTTGACCCGTTCTTCCAATGGCCTCCTCCACCGTCCAATGAAGCATCGCGTGCCAAATGCAGCAGGAGACGTCCGATCGAGTCGAGCCACAGTCGTTCGATCGCGCTACGCGATCTAATCCCAGACGTCCACGCGAACCGTCATCGTCGCACCGGAAGGTGACACGTGTCAAGCGAAGGCGCCAGAACAGTTGGATGCACGAGATTTGGGGTAATTTGTATATTTAACCATGCAATTTATATATTTTTTATTTGATTCTATAAATAAAAGTCAGCGTGTAAATAAAATTGGTCTTTTTGCAAATAGACCCCTGAATTATATGTATTTTCATTTTGGTCCCTCCCAGAGTCACGTGTTGTCCCCACGTGACTGGGGAAAAATTGCAATGTTCATAATGGCATTTTTGTATATTGTAAATTTGTCTTTAAAAATTAAGTAAATATTTTATTACGTTGGCAAAAATGCATCTGAGTTCTTGTAGTATAATTTATTTGCAAAAATTCCCCTACGAGGACTTTAATTTTTTATGTTTTATCTATTTATTAAAAATGCCTATTGAGCTCCTAAAAATATACAAAAATAGGAATAAATGCTTTATGCCTTATACTTTCACGCCATTATTTTTAATTGGCTATTTTGCATCTAATATATTTATTTAAAATTAAAAGGAGTATATATATTCCCGGTTTAACTTATAAAATACCAAAAATATCAAAATGTCTCTAAAAAATCCAAAAAATATGTATAGTATGTTTTGACCTATTTTATTTAAAAACCAAAAATCACTAAAAATGGAAAACAAAAGGCCTAAAAATCAAAAAAACCTTAAAACCCTTTATAAAAATCTTAAAAATTCTTAAAAAAATCCTAAAAAATATCTTTTTCTGTTTTATAGTTTTATTTACATGAATATTTGTATATTAAATTTGATTTGGATTATTTTGGAGCTTATTTACCATTTTTTAAAAATCCAATTCAATTTCGAGTATTTAATTAATCCTTTATTAGGATATTTGGGATTTTAAAAATACATAAAAATTAGCAAAAAAATCCAGAAAAATGATAAAAAAAACAGAAATCACAAAATCAAAAAAACATTATATTTACTGTAATTTGCCTATTTTTACATATTTGTGTATTTATAATATCTATATATATATATATATCTCATATTGTATTTATGCATATATATAAATATACATATATTGTATTTACATAAAAAAAGAAATATAAAAATTTAAAAGATATATAAAAATAAAATAAAAAAGTATACAACCAAAAATAAAATAAAAAAATAAAAAATAAAAAACACATAAGAACAATAAATGGACAAGAGATTAAAGACAGTTTTGTGCATCTTTTTGCCTCCTTCTACCGTTTGCTCCTTGTGTTCGACCTCTACACATACTTACACGCTATACACATTGTTGTAGAGTTATAATAAATTTTAGCTCCACAAATTTTGATATTAATTGGTTATTATTTAATTGTGGGTTATCTGTTGATTGTTTGAGGTTTATTGAGCGGTCAACGCATCGACTCGATCTCTCACCTTGTGAGATTTTTAGACCCTCTATCTTTCTCAGTTTATCAGATGGCGCCATTGTCGGGGATGCAACGTCGCTTAGTTGGAGATTATTTCATTTTGTCTTATATCTCTTGTTCATTCACTTATTTATATTTGCATGTATGTATGTATTTATTTATTTTTCTCTATTATTTGGTATTATTGTGAACTGTCTAACACTCCTTCATGTTTGAATATGTTATGAGGGATCGCGACGCGAAGGAGGACCTCTTAGGAGGACCTATGCACCTGAGCAAGGCAGAGCCGACCTTCTGACTGAGCCGGTAGGAGAGAGAAACTGATCCAGACTTGGAGGAATTTTTGAGACAAGTTTCTGAGCTTCATTTTATTATGCATTTTTCTTTAAAAAATGAAAATTTATGTGAGAGAGTGACATTTGGCATGTAATAATTCAGGACTCTCGGCGACTTTCCGACTTCCAGAGGTCTAGTGCCCAAGTTGTTCCCTCGGGGCCCTCGACGGTTTTGGCACTCTTTCGCTTTTTATTTTATTTTTATTATTTTGTGTGAATGAGCCTTAGCCTAGGAATTGCATGCTCAATAGATTAAGGTCCAAAGCTCCTAATATAATTGCATGTACCTGTAGCTTCACTTCTGGACTTAGTCAAATTTTGAATTGCTATTTATTTGGATTTAAGATCGAGTGCCGAGAGAAGTGCAATACAACGCTTGCAGGATCTGTTGTGGCGGACACCGATGCACTTCAGAGATCGGACTTTTGGATCTCGTCTCTAGATATTTAGCACGTGGTTCTTCACGATAATAACAATTACTATACTAGGGCGATTTCATCGAATTGCATTTGCATATAGCATAGGTTTTTAATTCTGTCTTGCATCCCGCATGGAAAGAGCTGGGAAGCACTATAAATCTTCTGACTTGGCATGCATCATCGATTTCCGACTTGCATGGCTTTTCCGATCTTCTCCCTCTGATTTTGCTCATTTAGGATGTTAATGGAATTGGAAAACCATTAGGCACGTGCATTGAAAATTAAATAAAAAAAGTGATAATCTAAATAAAATCAGGACTGCTAACTCTACTTGATCTCTAAAATAAAATGTAATGGATTCCTTGTCTTGGGGAGAGCAACCCCCTCCTTGTATGCGCATTTTATTCCTACATACACGGTAAGGATTAGTGCCCAAACCCCAAGCCTGTCTTCAGTGTGTATAACTATGTCATGATCACTTAACTCTAAAAATGAAAAGATAAAAGACCGTCTTGGTCTTTACTATTGTGACTCTGAGTCCATTTGCAATTTCATCTCTTTGAGTTTTGTGATCCCACACGTGTGAGTCATTATTTTTCATCTTTGAGTCTCTCTACCTCTCTTATACATATCTCCTCATTTGCATTGAGTCGTGATATTGGGTCTTGAGCCTCATCATCTTCGTCAGATCTTGCAACTTTTCTCTCCTTGCCCGCATCACCCACATCTAGTCCGGTTCGAGGGGACCCTCCCCTTGAACCACAATTTTGTCTATGTCCACCTTCATCTCGCCCGCCCTCCTCATATCCCCCGTATCATCCCTTCTTCTATCTGGGATTGTTGTGCTTACGGATATAGCCCACATCGAGGATTGTAATGTATATTGATTATTAGAGTAAGTCGGCCATGTTTTAAGGATGTTGAGATTGATATCCTACTCTTGGTGGATTTGCCTTCCGACATGTGTAGAGAGCTTATTGAGGACTTTGATGATGCGCGATCACTAGGTGTGATTCTTTATTGAGGATTTTTATCATGCACACCGGATTGAGGACGTGACATATTTTTATGATGATATCATGAGCAATGACTGATCAATCTACATTGCGGTTCCAACCATCTTAATTTTAAGGATTGATTAACTAATTCTGATTCGGACTTTAGAGCGATGGTGTGCGGAAACCACATGATTCATTCATCTACTTGTCTGAGCCATCTTCGATTTCCTGACTATCATCCAACTGTGGCACTCTGAGGGTTTGTGCTTATATTTCGTGCCATCTCTGCTGATTGGATTGACTTGAGGGACGTACTGTGATTGGCCTGATTATTTATCCCTCACATGATCTTATGCCCTCCTGATGATTGATTGATTGCTTTTGAGGACATGAGATTTGATGCCAGCAGTCCCATGACGTGATTAACCTAGCTTGCATTACTCCTCGAGGACTATATGCGGGAGGATGCAACATTTTCTGGATGATCGGTTTCATTCATTGATTATGTCTCCACCTTGTTGGAGCCCGAAACCGTTCCGTCTGATTTGATTGACCGGCCTCCCTATCTGATTGTGCACCCGATTTATCGGTACACGAGGCCACATTCATTGACTCCTTTGAGTCTTCTGTCCTTGACGGTCCTCGCAAGGATGAGTGTTACTTTGTTGATCATTCACTGTTTAGTTCGTAGTGATCTCCGAGGGTTATCCGCGAGAGACTATGACATTTTCTTGAGCTGTCGATCTCTTTTGCTGGTAGATGATTTGTCGCCTACCGAGACCACCTCTGGGGATCCGTCTGATGGATTCGGCTCCTGCGAGCCCTTTCTCCTTGACGACCCTCTGATGAAACCAGTTTCATTGTTTTAGTTTACAGTTATTAACCCCCTTGCTTAAATTAATGTCAATAAAAACCAGACCAATCCTTCTATTTGTCCAATCCTTGGAATAAATCAAAAATACAAAAAAATAGCAACACTAAAAATTGTAGTGTTTTTAAGCTTTTAAAAACGCTAGTAAAAATATTTCTCCTTTGATTTGACCTCGTCTTCCGTTTTTGGTCAACATGAAACTTGTAGATCTCATCGAGATCTATAACTTTCATGTTCTGAGTTTTTCCAAATTCGGCCATCTCCTCCCTCTTTTTCTTGATTTTCTTCTAAATAATCTGATTGTGCCACGTGGCGCCTTCTGGTTGCGCCACGCAACCCATCTCTTTACACGCCACACACCCTCCTCTTTCCGTCGTTAGATCATCCCATTCCCCTCCAGATCGTTGCCATCCATTACCGCTTATTTCTCAGCCCTTAGATCAACCCCTGATCACATCCATGCCGTCATTTAGCGCCCTTCTCTCCTTTTGCCACATGTCATACTTCTAGACGCACGATCTTCTCCGGATGCTCCATCCCAGCCGTTCATCTCCGCTGATGTCCTAGCCATCCAATTAACACCCACCTTTCATCGTAGTCGTTCACTTCCGTCTGCACCTACTCATGACATGTGGCTCTTCTTAGCCATTGGATCGCGAGATCAACGGTGGAGAGCCCTTCTTCTTCCTCCCGCTACTCCCTCGCCCACCTCGCGTGTCAACTTCGCCCTTCCCATTTCTCCCGTCGTCTCCGCCAGTCTCTCCACTCGCCAACTACTCCACGACGAGGCCCCATTTTCCCTCATCCTAACGGGAGTCCACGCTTTCCACAACTCCCTCCCTATCGCTCCATATTTCCCACTTAACCCATGCCTATCCTCATCAGAACCGTCGTGCTCCAACTTCAAATACGCTGTCACCGCCTTCATTTCTCATAGTCCGCCTTTACGAGGGGCTAGGCCCAACCCTCCTCCACCTCCTCGTGACAGGGATAGGTGCGATGATTGAGCGAAGATGACCTATGCTCCCGGTGAGACCCGCAACTGGCATGGCTACGTCGTGGAGCCCCACCTCCACTCGAGCTGCCCTACCCGGCTGAGGGGGTTCAGCGACGACTCGAGCTCCGTCGAGGAGCTCAATCACAAGCCCGACGACCACCATTACCCAGGTAAGGTCCCTTCGATTCTCTTTGCATTTTTGCTTGTTTCTTTTGATTTAATTCGCTTCTTCTACGCACCATCACCGTTCACTGACCATGCCTTTAGCTCCGCCGCACTTCCGCCATACACGCGCAACACTCCGCTTGATTCTTCTTCTTCCTCCACGTCCTAAGCCCTTCCACTCCATCTCTTCTCCACTTCGCTTGAGAAGATGACCTGGGCCAACTGCTTCTTCGCCTCGCACGACCCTCGTCCCATTCACATTCGCCCCATACATGCTTCAGCTACCAAACTAACACATGCAAGTGCTCAACTCGTCATGGGACAGAGCCTCACCGGAGCCAACGCACGAGCTTCGCATCCGACAGCCAGGTGTCGATGGCCTCCTTTAGACCTCGCCGCACTTCGCCTGGACTTCAACCTTCATCGACGATCATCCCAGATGCTTCATGGAGCTTTATCGACGCCGGAAATGAGTGGTGGAGCTCGGAGCCCTTCGTCGGAGACATGTCTTCACCTCCAGTTGCTAAGGAGGAGGAAGTTGCAGCTGTCGTTGGATGCACCTCCCCGGTGTTCATCTAATGACCCATTCTCGGCCACGTCACCCCCCACCGCAAGCCACAGCCGCCGTCAGATGTCGAGGATCGGAGGGCCAATGTTAAGCCATGTCGCCAACCCCATCTTCGTTCAGCCACAGTTTGATCTCCTTGATTAGACCGTCCTCATGCATCCACGTGTCGGGTCTCGAGCCTCTTCTCCAGACCTAAGGCTTGGAACCCCCAAGCCTCTCCCAAGCCACAACCGAAGCAGAGCAAGCAACCTGAGCCTCCTCCTAAGTCTGAGCCGGCCACCGAAGCTACACCGAGCCTACAAGAGCCCGAGCCTCGCCCAACACGTGCTTGTCACGTGCGTCCAGGGGTAATTTACATGGAGGCCCCCAGACTTCTTCAATTTGCAACCAGTTCCAGTGAGCACGTGAATCGCACGCACGCTTGGGGTAATTTGCACCCGACCCCCTTGGTTTCTCAATAATTGCGAATATACCCCCACGCGTGTGATTAATTTACAGGGAAGGCCTCGTGACTTTTGTTAGTTGCATTTTAATCCCTCCCAGGGACCTGTTTGCTAGTTATCCTCATGTTTTCTTGCATTTATGCCCTTGGTTTCATATGTGAATATCTTGAGCATCTTAACTCTGTTTGAGTTGATTTCAGTGGTATTTTCAAGCTAGCTTAATTCTCTTTCTAATGGCGTAGGTTAATCTCTATTTTGACACTCTAAGTGTTGATGCATTATTTTAATAGCCAAGTGTCCCTTATATAGTATTTTTATGCCCTGTCAGAATTAATCAATAAGCTCGCGTAATGACTTGAGCCCGAAGTTGACTAATGTTTAAATTGCTCAATATTTTATACAATTAGGGCATAACCACATTGCATTTCCTTGCATCTTGTTGCTTGCATATTAAAAAAAATAAAAAATATCTGTCTGCATGTAGTCTTTGTGTATTTTTCATTGACTGACTTATGTATTTTTAATTCATCATTTAATTTAAGTAATAGGAGTATAAATAAACTCTTAAGAGGCCCGTGTCCTTGAGTTAGACCTTGGGATTGCCCAAGCAAAAAGAAAATTAAATCGATCGCTTTCCCTTTTATTTGATACATTATTTCGAAGCGATTTTTGATGATTCTGATTTTACCCAACTGCAACGAAGCTGTTAGTTCCACACTATTAAGAGGGAGAAATTACATTTCATCACCCTCGCAAGGATGATATCTAATTTGACTATTCATTGCTTAACTTGCATTATTCCTCGAGGACTATTTGCGGGAAAATGCAATATTTTCTTTACGCTCGATTCCCCTTTCTTATTGTGTCTCCTATCTGTTGGAGCATGGAACTGAGTAGTCTGACGTATTTATGGTCCCCACTACCTTCTTGTTGTAGCCGATTTGTCGAATCTTGGGACCCATCTGACTAGACTCCTTTGAGTCTGCTCTCCTTGACATTCCTCACAAGGAGGTGCCATCCTATTCTGATTATTCATTTGCTAGTTGGTAGTACGCTCCTCGAGGGTTGTCTGTGGGATGATGCCACATTTTCTTGATTCTACGGTCTTTTTTGCTGGTAGTCAATCTGTCACCTACCGAGACTACTTATGTGATCCATCTGATGGATCCGGCTCCTTTTAGCCCGCTCACCTTGACGACCCTCGCAAGGGTGAGCTTCTGTTCTGATTATTAATTGACTAGCATGTACTACTCCCTGAGGGTTATCTACGGGAGGGTACATCATTTTCTAGGTACTCGGCTTCACTTCTGATGTCTCCTTTCTGGTGGAGCACGAAGTCGGGTCTTCTAAAGTGTGTACTCGATCTCCTCCCTAGTTGTGTCTCCTGTCTGTAGGAGCACCAAACCGAGTCTTCTGATTATTTTACGATCTTTGACTCATCTGAGTCTGCTCACCTTGAGGATCCTCGCAGGGTTGAGCCACATCTTGCATTGTTCAGTGTATTCTTGTGACTTTCAGACCTTAGTATCACCGAATATCACACTGCACTGACAGTCTCCTGCTCTTTACTTTTTATACCTTTTAGAGACCATGATTGACTTGGAGGAGTCTGTACTGCTCACTCTTCCTTCATGTCTTATAGTATCGGCTCCGCTCACTCATTCCTTCCTTATGAGCCGATATTCTGCTTTCGCTACCGGCCCGTGGTTTACTTTTCAATCTTTTGTCCTCTGTAGCCGACACCCACTTAATTCCATACCCGAGTGTCTTTTCATTGTCTAACTGTGTCCTCGTTCTCACAGGGTGACAATGACAAGAACACAGTATTCACGTACCAGATACCGTCATGTATTTCACCATTCTTACTTGTATATATGTGTTGTGTATTCTACTCCTTCTTTCTTCTGTATGTCTTGTGTGCCCCAAATTTTGTGCCATATCTTTATGCTTATACTTAGGACGTACTTTGTCCTAAGTATAAGGGGGTTCACACCGTGTTGTTCTTCCTCTGTTCTATTTCTTCACTCCTGTCGTTGCTTATACTTAGGGATCTTTCACCCTAAGTATAGGGGGAGTGATGCACACATTCTCCACGATCCTGTCATATATATGTGTATATCCGTCTTTTCTTCTTTTCTTCTTTCCTTTTCATTTCTCTGTTTGTACATAAAAGGCATCGCCCCTTTGTGTCAGTTTTTTGTATTTAGGACGTACTTTGTCCTAAATATAGGGGGTGCACCCTGGATTCCTTCATTCTTTGATCATCTCCACTGTCTCCTCTATTGTTGATTTGCTCTGCTATACTTAGGGATATCTCACCCTAAGTATAGGGGGAGACAGCCCGAGCCGTGATCTGTTCATTTCCACCCATGACCCTCTCTGCATTATGTATAGTTTGTTATACTTGGGATTATTTGATCCTAAGTATAATGGGGAAGGTCAACTTCTGATTATTTATCTACTCATTATTTCATTTTGTATTCAGTCGTTGTAGTATACGCTTTTCTATACTCAGTACGAGTTATATCTTCTCTTTTTCTTTTCGATCTATGAGGACATAACTCATGCAAGTATAGGGGGGTCGTATATACTTTGTATATACTTTAGACATAACTCGTACTTTCGAATAATTATTAATACATATGGCTAAAAATACTATTTATACATATGTAATTCATGAAAAACCCATTAATAATGCTTTTTATTCCTCAAATTCTTTATATACTGATTAATAAATCATGATAAAAATATTTTTGCAAAATAATTTGAAAAATGGCGTGAACCATTTGGAAATCTTTTTATGAAATATTTTCAACCTTTGTAAAGAAATTTTGATTGAAAAAATCTTTTCTTTGTGTGAAATAAAAGGATTTGAAAGCCTATTTGCAAATGGGTTTGAAAGTGTTGTGAAAATATTTTGAAAAATGTATATGTACTGTTTGAAAAATCTTTGCAAAACAGCTTTCAAATGTTTGTAAATATTTGCAAAAATTATTTTGTACTATAGTTTTAAAAATTGTTTTCAAATGAATTTGAGGAATAAATGCATCATTAAAATAGGACTAAAATGTGTATATAATTATAAATGAAAATAAAATTCTTTATCAATTGTGCATATACATATAAAAATAACTTGTTAAAACCTATAAATTCTTTAAATTCTTAAGTCTTGTAAATAAATAAAAAGTGGCACGTCCGTGTAAATAGTTGTAAATATTTCATATTTTCGGTGCAAAATTTCTTTTTATTAAAAATTATTTTCAAATTCTTTGAAAAATTGCATCATTCTTTCTGCATTATACATTGCATTTGCATATCATTTATGATCTTTCGAATTGAACTTGATGATTGAACTAGTCCAATAAAAATAAAAAAAGTGATCAAAAAATCCCTATTTAGCTTAAAAATTCCATAAAAAATATAAAGTCATTTTAAAAATTCCTAAAAATATATTTGGTTTATTTATGTATTTTGAACCTTCAGACCAAAAATCACTAAAAAAGAAAAAGAAAACCTTAAAATCAATAAGCCCAAAATCCTTTATAAGAATATAAAAAATTCTCAAAAATTCCAAAAATATTATTTTTTATTTTATGATTTTCTTTATATTATTATCTATATATTTAAACTAGTTTGAAGAATTTTGGACTTAATTTTCTATTTTTATCTCCATCTCGATTCGATCCATTGATTAAAGCCCTAATTTGGGATATTTTTGATGGTAAAAATATATAAAAAATAGCAAAAATTCACTAAAAAATCTCAAAAAAGTACAAAATTATTTAAAATCTAAAAATATTAAATTTTGCAATTTTAGTTATATTTATATCTATATTATCCAATATTGTATATATAATCTTATATATTCTTATATTATATAATTAAAAGAAAAATAAATACAAAATCAGAAAAATACAAAAACAAAATATTAAAGCATTAAAATTAAAAACAAAATATAAAAATGTAAAAACAAAAAGACAAAATATATAATTAAAACCCTACAAAAACAATAGAAATAGACAAGAAGAATCACACAATCATTTTTGCACCTCATTGTCCGATCTATCCTTTTTGCTCCCTGTGTTTGACCTCTACACATACTTGCACCTATACACATCTTTGCTGTAGAGTTATAATAAATTTTAGCTCCACACTTTATTTCATTGCTTGATTTATTTGTGGGTTAATTGTTCACTAATTGGGGTTTCCTGAGTAGTCACTTCAACGATATTGTAGTTCCCGCCGTGTGTAGATTACTTTAGACCCTCGTAAGATCACAATTATCAAATGGCACCGTTGCTGGGGAGCAACTGCACAGAGATGGGTTTCGTCTGATTGTGTCTTCTTGTCTATATTTTCCTCTATTTATTTTATTTTTTATTTGCTATTAATTATTGAATTGTCAAATCACCTCTTTTTTGTTGATTTCTTGCGAGGAACACAGATCGAGGGAGGCATTCTTCTAGGAGTGTCTGCACACCCCTGTGAAGCCGAGCTGGCTTTTTGACCTAGTTGTGAGAAGGCAGCATCAAAGGAAGCTTGGAGGAAATTTTGAAGACAATTAGCATTCCTTTATTTTGCTTATTCGATTTGTAATTTAAAGTGAGAGTGAGACCAACTATTGCAATATTCAGGACACTCTCAGGACACTCTGACACACTTCACGAGGTCTAGTGCTTGGGGGATTGTTTCCTTGGGGGCCTCATCGGTTTTGTCATGTTTTTATTGCTTTTTCTTTTTTGTTTCACAATTTTATCTTTATTTATTTTGTGTGACTAAGACCTAGTTGTAGGATCTTCTTGATGATAGATTAAGGTTAAACACTTAGTTACCATTGCATGCATCTATATCTCATTTGGACTTAGTCAAATTTTGAATTACTATTTATTTGGATTTGAGACAGTATGCCAAGAGAGGTCGCATACAACACGTGCAAGACCCGTTGTGGTGGGCACCGAGTGGCATCGAAGACCAGTCCTTGGTCTCATTTCTAGATAATTAGCATATTGTTCTTCACATTAATAGTATATTCTCATCTAGGGCGATTTCACCGGCTTGCATTTTCATATAGATAGGTTTCAATTCTGCTTAGCATCCTTGCGTGTAGATGGCTGGAGGCAAGGTGAGCATTTACGCTTTAGCATGCATCATTGATTTATCGCTTGCATTGCTTTTCCGACTCTCTCCCTCTGATTTTGATCACTTAGGAACTAAAAAGAATTGATCCCTCGCTAGGTCGTGCATTCTTGTTAAAAATACAAAAAGTGATAATCAATAAAATTAAGGTTGTTAATATTACTCAACCTTAAAATCAATCAAAAAGAAAAATCCTTCTCTTAGGAAAAGTAATCCCCTCATTGTATTCGTTTTAGTTTGCCCACGTGCACACTAAGGTTAGTGCCCCAATCCCATGCCTCCTAAGTGTTTACACAATTTTATGTTCTCCCTAACTCTAAAACAGACAAGATAAAAAAATGAACTTTACAATCTTCACCGAGTTGAGTTGATGAATTGAGGGTTTTGTTTTGTATGAGTTTGTTTGTGACCGTTTGTATGCATACTCGATCTCTCTGCACATTCTGCGCCTTTTTCTCACATCTCTTGATTTGACTTCATGTTCTCCCAATCATTCTCCTTTTGTTTTGGAGATGGCTGACTGGAGCGAATTTTATCCAGACTTTGCAGATCCCTCAGACCCTCCAGCCAGTCCACCTATACTTTTCCAGGAGGACTTGCTCCTGACTTTTGTATATATCCAGCCAATCCTTTGTTTCAGGATGCAGATTTTTATTTTGATCAACCTCCCTGTTATCAGGAGGATCTTGCTCCTCATTTTCCTTTTTGTACATATCCACCTAACCCATTGTTTCAGGACTTGAATTTTAACCCACCACCGCCATCACATTCTCCGCCACCTCACCCACCCGAGACTGAGCTTTGGGAGTCACATGTTATGTCGTCCACACGTAAGACCTTGACCCAGATCATGGATCATATGATTTCGAGAATTGACGACCTCGCTAGCTTAAATAAGAGCTGCATTGATGATTCACCCTTTGGATTTATTGATTCATTTGAGGACAACCATGAGGGCTTGCAATCACCAAAAATACAAAAAAGAGCAACATTTAAAAGTACAAAAAGATTTTGGGAGACACATTGTTGACTTAGACTGTGAGGAGAGGGCACCATGCCAGATCACTTGCCCACACATTCATTCACTCCATGTCCCACCTTTGACCCCAAGGATGCCATTGCACAGACTGTTCTTAGTCGTCCTTGTGTATATGTTGACTCCGTTCTCCTCCCTTGAATGGAGGAGATCCAAAAATTCAAAAAAATGATTATTGAACCTGAAGTGGTGGCCGCTATTTATGTGATCATTGATGTCGCCACTTCACTAGGGCATGACCCATTTATCTACTTCTCAACCCAAGAAGAGAAAGTGAAGGAACAGATTGGAGCATCATATCTTGACCATGGCCACTGACCACGACATCACCCACCTCCCTTCTTATAGGAAGGGAACATTGCTACACCATTCATTAGATGCACCATATATGACTATTCATGTGACCAAACTCTCCTTCACAGCGACACTTCAATTTTCATCATACCCTACTCGTTGGTACTATCTCTTCACTTAGGGCCTCTAAAGAAAACTAGGATGATCGTTCAGTTTGTTGATGGATCAATAAAGAGGTCGAAGGGTATTCTTGAGAATGTCGTCATTCTGATTCAGGACATGAGCTTCACTACAGACTTTGTTGTATTACCCATGGAGACCTTTGCTGGGGAGTACTCTCCAATCATCTTGGGACGACCCTTTCTCACCTCTGCGAGAGTCATTATTGATTATGAATTAGGAAAGATTCGCTTCCGTCCTGATGTTGGGAGTGTTGTGATCATCACTGCACCTACTGTTGACCAGAGACCTGCACCTGATGTGACTACACCTACTTTAGCCGACCTCAAGGACTATGACCTATCTACTGATATCGGAGAGGTATGCTTTATGACCGATGATGAGACCTGAGAATTTCTCTGTCGGGAGGAAGACTCGGAAAGCATAGACCTTGGATTTTCTTCTTCCTGTGATTGGCGTTGTGTTGATGATATCCGTGGGATTTGCATGATTGATACCATAGAGCGGAGGGAAAATATTGTAGAGACTGATGAGACCGAATTTGATCTAATTGATTTAATCAATCAATTCGGGCCTTTTGATGATATGGATGATCCGGTTGAGACCTTAGAGGATGAACATGACCTTGCTTATTCGACAGATGAGTTCGTTCCCTTCTCTTCTGACCTAGCCGAGACACCCAAGGCTGGACCTAGCCTAACTTCTTCCACTGACCCGACTGTGCCTTCTCACCCTCGGACCATTGTGGATACCTTCTAGGTTGACCCTGATCGGTTTGTGTCGTCTGAAGACCCTGATATCGACATACACCTTGTCAGATCCATTCCTTAGCTGTCTTGCAAGAAAGTCTGCTTTCTACCTTCTTGATCTTTGTATATACTTCTCTTTGTATACTCGCTTTCATCTTATCTCCTTTCATCCACCGTTTCACTCATCCACCCCATATACGTGTGTTGCCTTGCTTAGGACGTACTTTATCATAAGTATACGGGGATGGACAAGCTGAGTGTTCATTCTTCATTCTGTTATTGCCTATACTTAGGTTTCTTTTACCCTAAGTATAGGGGGAGTGATGTGTACATTCACTTCGATTCCTTCTTCAATATTTATCTATCATTTCTTCTGTTCGTTTCCATTTTCTTTTGTACCAAAAAGGTGTCGTCCCTTTTTGTCAATCTTCTATACTTAGGACACACTTTATCATAAGTATAGGAGGGTGTGCATCCCGAGTTTTTCATTCTGTTATCCCCTCCATTGTCTCCTCTTCTTGTCTTTACCGAGGGATATTTTACCCTTAGTATAGGGTGAGACAGTCTGAATTGTGATTTGTTCATTCCTACTCTTGACCCTCCTCACCTTATATATAGTCTGCTATACTTAGGAGTATTTGATCCTAACTATTGGGGGGACGAGCTTCTCATTCTTTTAATTCGTTCATTTATTCTTTAGGATTTTCTATACTTACTATGAGTTATGTCTTCTCTTTTTCTCTCTGATCTATGAGGACATAGCTCAAGCTAAGTATAGGGGGTCGTATATACTGTGTATATACTTTAAGCCATAACTCATACTTTCGTATTTTCAATAAGCATGGCTAAGATTATGTATAAAATACTATATATATACACCATACAATTCATTAAAATCACTTAATAAAAAGTTGTATATTATTCCTCAAACTCTTTTTGTATATACTGATCAATAAATCAGGTAAAAATATTTTTTGCAAAATATTTGAAAATCTTTTTGAAAAATCTTTTGAAAACTATTTGGAAAATAATTTGTTAAATATTTTCAACTGTTATAAAAATATCTTGTTTGTAAAAATTTATTTTCTATGTGAAGTAAAACATTTTGAAAAACTATTTGCAAATGGTTTTGAAAATAGTTGTAAAAATATCTTGAAAATTCTATATATACTGTTTGAAAAACCTTTGCAAAATGATTTTTAAATGTTTGTAATAATTATTTGTAAAAATTATTTTGGACTATAGTTTTCAAAATTATTTGTAAAATGATTTTTAAATAAGTTTGAGTAATATATACATCAAATAAAACTTCTTTACTAACTGTCTAAATGTATCTGTAAAATTAATAGCATATCCCTTGTAAATTCTTAAAAACCCAACTCTTGTAAATTTAAGATGCATCCCCGTGTAAATATTTGTACCTATTTTTATCCAAAAACTTTTGTTTCAAAAAATATTAAAAACATTTGCAAAATCTTTTTAAAAAATTGCATAAAAATTTGCAAAACCTTATTCAAAAATCCATAAAAAGTTCAAAACGTTGAAAATTGCATCACGAAAATATTTTTCATTGCATTGTACATAGCATTTGTATATCAGTCGTATTTTTCGGATTGAGTTTGATAATTGAACAAGTCTAAGTAAAATCTGAAGATTGGAGCTTGGTTGGACCTTAAATCTACCTAATCATAGGAACCTTATAGGAATTGGAATTGAGGTACTTCAGGTCTGGTTGACTTAATTCTTTAAGAATCATGAGACCTGGTTTAGTGTATTCTTGAATGCCTAAGTAGAGTATTTCGGAGCACATGCACAACTCTTGTTGATAATGACCTAACTTGGACACCTGCACCTTTCACTTGACTAAACTCAGTTGGAGTGGTGAGGGGATTGGATTTGGTGGTATGAGACGCACACAAGTGGAAACATTTGTGGTCGTCTAGGGAGGGAAGTGTAGCCCAACCCATCCAGTAGCAGAGACGTCTAAAGACAGAAGAGTGTGGGTTGCAATAATGCTTCAAAAGAGGGATAGACTATGAGATCAAGAGGAAAAACTCCTCATGTAAATGTTGTTGTATATTGCAAAAAAGCAAAAAACAAAAACTATAGGTCCGACTGAAAATAAAATGCATGTCGGAGTGTACATATTTGTATATTCAACAAGCAAGCTTGAGCTTCAAAGTCATACTTTGTGAGCCTGTAGCTGGATGACTTGACTATACTTGTCATGCATCCTAGTATAGGTAGCTACACTGGTTACTGTCCATTCTTCTCTCCACCCCCTCCTCTTGAGCTGATTGCCACTTGAACTTAGAAGGGAATACCCCGCTCCTCGAGGAAAGAGTTGTTGGATTGGGGGATCATTAGGTTATCATGCTGGTCAATCTCTTTGTCATTTCAGTTGGGAAGAGCCACTATCGCACACATGGTACAAGTGAGACTCATAGCCATAAGGGTTTGCGTATGAGTTGAAGTATTCTGACCTGGCTATTGAGGAAAGTGGAGTAGAATTCTGGGATTCTCAAAGGCTGTTGTGTTTCAAATCTGATTCCTAATAAGGTTCCAACTGCATTAAAATTCTAATGGTCCGACTTAAGCTCCAAACTTTGATTTTGTGAAGATAAGTTTGAGAATTAAATTTAATCCACTTTCTTTCTTTTATTTTCTTTGTTTTTAGTTTTATGCACTTACTACATAAGTGTTTTCTAGGGACTAGCAAAGGCAAGTATATGGGGGGTGATGAATCTCCATTTCATCACATTTATTTTATCATTCTTACCTAAGAAACCAAAGCTAATGCATGTAAATATCATTAATTTGTACAAATTAACAGTTATTCTTTGATATATAAATGTTGTATAAATTACTATTTTTAATGCCAAATTTATAGAATAAAGAAAATAAAAGAAAAAGAATAAATTGCCAAAGGTATTTCATGACCCTAAACCTCGAGACATAGGCATCTTGATGACTGGGTCGACAAGGAATAGAGTAGGGGGAGATAAGGGCCAATAATTCATTAAATTTCTCATTTATTTATTCACCATTTATTCATTTTTAGACCTATTTTATTTTCTTCTTTTTATACATCAAATCAAGAAAAACTATAGATAATAATGTATAGAAAAATACAAAATTGAGTTCATACAAAAATAATATATATTGTACTTTTTATACTCTAAATAAAAAGCCTAAATCCCAACTTGCCAGACCCATATCTCTCAAAAAAACTCAAAATGCATCAAAATCACCTATTATTATATATAACTTTTAATAAACTATTTAATGAAGGCGGTTTCATAATTTTTGGAGCCAGTATGTGAATGTTAGGTTTTGGACCCCTACTGTATAATATACCCGAATAATATGCATTTTATTTCTTCTTTATTATTTTTATAATTTCATATTTCTGTAATTTTTAAATATTATTTATAATATATGTACATATTGAAACTAGAATAAAACAATAAATAAAACACAAACTAAAATAAGTCCATATCAATACATTAAGAAATACCTATACATATACCTATATAATAAATATAGCTTATTTATTTAAGTGTAAGAAATATACCAGAAAAATTAAATAAAATTATATTCATGTATATAAAAGTAAGTTATAAATTTATAAAGTAAGAAAATAAAATAATAAAATACAAAATACAAAATAAAAGTAAAATACATAGAACATAGAAGAATATACCTATAAATAAAGCCCTCAAAATATACATGTACTAAATAGCATCAAAAAATAAAAATTATAAAATACTATAGAAAATAACAAACATTTTTTATTTTATAACTTTATTTCAATAAAATCATTTACTATTTATTATATATTTTACAATTAATTTTCAGGACGGTTTTTTCTGATAGGTCTCCGTGGACCAACCAAGTTTAGTCTTTAGTTGACTCCAGTCAACTCCCTGACTTCGGTCATGTATTCTGACACACCTAGGTTTTGAGTTATTGATGAATCTCCATTTCATCACTTTTATCCTATCATTTTGGCCTTAAAAACCCTAACTAATGCATGTAAATACCCTTTATTTGTACAAGTTAACATTCATTCTTTGTTGTATAAATATTATATAAAATGTTATTTTTAATGCCAAAATTATAGTATAAGGAGAAGAAAAGAAAAAGAATAAAATACCAAAGGTATTTTATGACCCGAAACCCCGAGACTTAGGCATCTTGATGACTAGATCGACAAGGAATAAAGTAGGGGGAGATAAGGGCCAAACTCACCAATAAGATTTTGATTCTTTAATTCATCATTTATTCAATTTTGAGACCTATTTTATTTTCCACTTTTTATCCCTAAAAAATTGCCCATGAAAGCTGTAGATAATATGTATAGAAAAATACAAAATTGATTTCATACAAAAATAATATATAATATACTTTTTATACTTTAAATAAAATCCCAAAACTCAAACTTCACAGACCCATATCTTCCAATTAAAAACTTAAGGTATCAAAATCACCTTTAATTGTATATAACTTTTAATAAGCTATTTAATGAAGGTGGTTTCATTTTTTTGGAGTTAAGGAGTGAAAGTTAGGATTTGGACCCATATTGTACAATATATCTGTATAATATTCATTTTATTTATTCTTTATTATTTTTATAATTTTATAATTTTGTAAATATTAATTATAACATATGTACATATAAAAACTAAAATAAAACCACAAATAAAACACTAAAATAAAATAAGTAAAATGAATACATAGATAAAATACCTATACTTATACTTATATATTAATAAGCCTATTTATTTAAGTGTAAATATTACATCAAAAAATGTAATAAAAATATATTTATGTGTATAAAAATAAGTTGTAAATATATAAAATAAGAGAATAAAATAATAAAATCAGAATACAAAATAAAAACAAAGGAATCAACACATAGGTAAATATACCTATAAATAAAACCCTAAAAATAAACTTGTAATAAATAACCTCAAAAAAATAAATAAAAATCATAATAAAATACTATAGAAAATAACAAACATTTTTTATTTCATAATTTAAAATGAATAAAATCATTTGTTATTTAATTTCGATTTTTTAAACAATTATGAGGTTGGTTGGTCCACGTGGACCAAGAAAAGCGCATCGTTTGTTGACTCAACTGCCTGACCCGAGCCTTGGAGCTGAAGAACCACATGAACCGCATCCCTTCTCCAAATTTTGCGCATAATACACCGCTCAAGGATGTGAGATCACTTCAGGATATTCATTCTCTGATTATCCTTGATCCTCGTCAAACCAAATCTCTACTCTATCTCGCATCACCCCACCAGTGATTCCTCCTCAAACTCTCGCCTCCAATCACCTGTACATAAGCCACTCGCCCCATTCCTTCATTTTTTTGATCCCTATTCTGCCTATTTGCCTAAATATAGGCCTAGAGTTATCCTGGTGACAGCATGAGCCGATCCAGCCCCTTGGCACTGAATCTAGTGTTGAATTGAGGTCGGTCCGCTGCTCCACCGCCATCCTCGTCGGAGCTCTTGCTCCTAGTTGTGTTTCACAGGTGAGCTTCTATTTTCTTTGTGCTTTCCATTCCTTAGCCTAGAAGTAGCTTAGAATCCCCTTGCATTTTACCGCATGGTGGAGCTCAAGCTCTGCCGCCCGTTTCCAATTACCCTGATACTCCCTTGACTAACACCTCCACAAGCTCCCCTTTCTCCTGCTTAACGCCCAACACCGCTTCGTTCATCTTGATACCACACTGATCAAGGAACCCAATCCTCCACCTCCATCGCTCGTCGGAGGATCTCCATACCATGCACCCTCCATCCATTTCGCCCACTGGAGCCTTCCTTGGATCCGCTTTTTGTTTCCCTAACCACCTCCTACGGGAAAGAACTGAGAAGAGAGCCTCGTAGAGGCCCATCGACTCCTAGGAGCAGCCCCAGATGCACCTCCACTGTCAACCGTCGCTGGAGCCCCTCAGGGCATTTTGATACATTGAATCGATGCGGGAGGATGCTGGGAGACTTTTGAGATCATCGATCATGAAGGAGAAGCTCGGAGGCACTCGATTTTGCTGATCAAAGCTCGCTCGACCAGTGTCGAGAGTCCATCCAACATATCTATGAGCCGTCCGATCACGAGCAGTTCTTCGAGAATTTCATCCATCATCAGATCAGGCCGTGCTCCTACCGTTGGATCTCCACATGAGATCTAATCCTAACCAACAGATGATGAAGCGCTATTGTGAAGCCCGGAAGCACCATGTGTTTAAGTGGGCGCATCGCCACTGTTCATCCGCACCTAGTGTTGGGTATTTTGCATATTCCACTTAAGCATTTTTTGTATTTAATATTTAGAGCATAAACTATCCTCAGTCGTTATTTTATTTTTTTTAAAATGTGCAAAGAGACTCTCGACGTTTCGATATTTGCATTATAGTCCATGACAGCTCACCTCACGTGCGGTCCCATGTGAGGTGGGTATTGTATTTTTGTATTTTGTTTTGGTCCAAGAATTCTTAATCCTGGTATATTTTTTTGTGATAATTACAGCAAGGCCCCTGACTTTTATTAAAATTATATTTTTGCCCCTATATATTCAACATTTTTTGTGCATTTACTCTATTTATTAAATATAGCTAATATGCTCCAAAAACACTAAAAAATAGATGTAGGTCCTTGATTATTTGTAGTTTCATGCCATAATTTCATTTTTGCAATTTAAGACATTTTAATATTTATTAAAAATCAAATAGAGCACAAATATTCCTTGTTTAGCTTAAAAACCATAAAAAATATAAAACATTTTTTTTGAAAAATTCCGATTTTTTTGTTTATCTATTTATTTTCTAACTCCAGAAACTAAAACCCCGAAAAATTGAAAAAGAAAATTTATAAAAACAAAAAAGCTCCAAAATCCAATTTAAAAAGATGGAAAATTCCTAAAAATCACAAAAAATATATTTTCTATTCCGTATTTTTATTCATATTATTGTCTACCTATTAAAATTGATATGAAGAATTTTCGACCTAACTTGCTATTTTTAATCTTCATTTCAATTTTGACTATTTATTAAATCCTTGTTTTGGGATATTTATTCACTTTAAAAATATATAAAAATTAGCAAAATTCACTAAAAATCACAAAAACAGTAGTCAAATATTTAAAACCCCAAAAGACTTTATTGCATGTATTTTAAGTTTTTATATTAGTTATTATAATTGTGTTATCTATTATTATATATAGTCTTATATATCCTATGTGAGACAATTATAAGAAAAAGAACTTAAAATCTAAAAATATAAAAACAAAATATAAAAAATTAAAAAATAAAAATAAAAAAATTAAAAAATTAAAACTCACAAAAAACATAAGTTGGCTAAGTGCTTGAATGGATAATTTCTTGAGATTGATTGTTATATTTCTCTTTTCTCTACACCCTTGTTTCCTGTGTTCGACCCATACTTGCTTGTCGCTATATATCTTTAGTAGGGTATAATAAATTTTGATTCACACTTGCATAACTTGATTTCTTTATTGTGGGGGTTGATTATTGATTGAACACAATTATTGAGGAGTCGTCACAACGACTGAACCCTTGCCTTGTGAGGCTTAATTTAGACACCTCGATCTTTACCTACATCACATATTTTCTCGATTAAGCCCCGCTTGATTCTTTCACCAATTCACATCAAGGTCTTGTTGACTTTTTTACCTCGATTCTTGGTGATTCATGCACAAGCATTTTTTCTAGGAGTGCTCCACTGATTCGCCCGATCTTCCTTATTCTTTGGTCCTACTCTGTCACCTGTACAAAATCCTTCATCCGAGTTCCACTATTTTTTGAATCACCTTTGACCCGATTTGGCTTCCCTCTTGTGTGCTCAGGATAGAGGGTCATGGTAGGACCCTATCCAGATCATCTGCAGCATAGTACGATGGATTAAAGGTCGACTTCCACCCATCACCGGCACTCCGTCGCCATGAGGTTCACTTCGCGGCCCTGCGTCGCTCGAGGTCCATTTACTTGCTTTTTAGATTAGTTTCATTCCCTGGTTTAATTTCCTGCATTTAGATTAATTTTAATCACGTATCTTAACGTAAAGCACCCATTTCATAGTTCATCGCAGCTCCGCTCCGATGAACACTTCCACCGTACACCACCCTATCCTCGACTCGCCAGATCACCTCTCCTTCTTCCCCTGTCGTTTCTCATCATCTCATGCACCTCCAGCTCCCTCGATCCTCACTGGATCGGGCGTACGATGCTCCACCACCACCACCTCGCCGGAGTCGCCGCCATACCACTCACTCTTCGCTCATCCTGCCATCTGAAGCTTGCTTGAGATCCACCATGTCTTTGATAATTAATTCATGCAGGATATATCAAGGAAGGGGTCCTCTTAGACCCTCATCGAGTAGCGGGAAGAACACCAAGGTCCAGGTGCTCCGCCAGATAGAACCAGACGCTCTCGCACCATTTTGAGACCTTCCACTGATGCGGGAGGATGCCAACACCATTTTGAAGCCTTCAGAAGCCAGGAAGAAGCTGTCCATCTCAAGATTTTAAAGATCAAAGTTCGCCCAACCCCTGTTCTTCGCATGTTCTTCCAATTGGTCTCAGCGCCATCCGATCGCTTGCATTTCATCACGCGCTCTAGCCACCCTTGGATCGATCCCTCCAGTAGACGTCTGATCATCTTGGATGATCTAATCCGGGCCATTTCTTGTGAAGCATCATCGCCACACGTGGAGGTGACACGGTTATTAGTGGATCACATCCACCCGTTCACTCGCGCCTCGTAGAGGGTATTTTGCCTAATTAACCTCCTTAGTTTTGGTATTTATTATTTAGTTTATAATCGTTCATTTGTCATTGTTCGAACTTTGTTATATTTTCTAAAAGACCCTTGCACTTAGTTTATTCGCACTTTAGTCCAGTGCCATGTTAGCTGACAAACTCTGGTATTTTTGCACTTACACCTTTGCAGGTTTTGGTCAATGTTGTTAGTCAGAAATTTTGAATATTTAGTATATTATTTTTTGTAGAAATTGCATCATGGCCCCTGATCTTTGTAGATTTTGCACATATAGCCCTGCAAATACATGCATTTTTACGGTTTTCTCTATTTATTAAATATAGCGATTGTGTTTAGAAAATTCCCAAAAAATAGGATTAAATACCTGACATCTTGCAGATCCACATCATAATTTATATTTTGATTTTAAGCATTTTAATATTTATAAAATCAAAAAGAGCACAAAAAATCTCAGTTTAGCTTAAAAAACCCATAAAACATATAAAATCCTTTTGAAAAAAATCCCCCCAAAAAATTTTTTTATTTATGTATTTTGAACCTTCAGACCAAAAATCACTAAAAATAGAAAAAAAAGCCTAAAAATCAAATAGCCCCAAAAATCCTTTATAAAAATCTAAAAAAATCTCAGAATTTCCAAAAATATTATTTTCCTTTTTATATTTTTCTTTATATTACTACCTATATATTAAAATTGATTTGAAGAATTTTGGAAATAATTTGCTAGTTTTCATCTTCATTTCAATTCATCCCGTTTATTAAATTCCTGATGTGTGATATTCCTGACTTTAAAAATAGATAAACATTTGCAAAATTCATAAAAATTCACAAAAATGGTAAAAATTATTTAAAATCTAAAAATATTTAATTCTTTAATTTTTAGTTATATTTATATCTATGTTATCTTATATTGTATAGAATCTTGTATATTATTATATTTGACAATTAAAAGAAAAGGAAATACAAAATCAGAAAAATATAATAAGAAAAATATAAAAATATAAAATTTAAAATAAAATATAAAAATATAAAACAAAAGATAAAAAGACATATACAATTAAAAATCCACAAAAAACAATAAAAAATAGACAATAAGAATCACACAATAATTTTTGCACCTCATTACCCGATCTATCCTTTTTCCTCCATGTGTTCGACCTCTACACATGCTTGCACCAATACATATCTTTGTTGTAGAGTTATAATAAATTTTAACTCCACACTTTTATTTCGTTTCTTGATTTATTTGTGCGTTAATTTTTCATTAATTGGGGTTTCCTGAGCGATCGCTTCAACGACATTGTAGTTCTCTCCTTGTGTAGACTACTTTAGACCCTCACAAGATCACATTTATTACAACCCCTGACATGCATCACCCACCTATTCACCTTTCGCATTTGAGTCAGCAACGCTTATCGACCGATCAACCAAACTTGTCTTCTAGCGCCATCTTCCAGGATTGTTGGATCTGATTAGATCCAACTGCCCGCAATCCTTCCTTCTCGCACGTGCGTCTCACGAGGACCCTTTATGTACGAGGAACACATCACCATGTGGGACTCTCGGTTGTTGGATCCAAGTGGATCCAATGACACCTGTTGCGTCGTCTTCCTCCTCCGCCACTGCCACTTGCTCTTCCGGCAAACCGCTTAGCTCCGCTCAGCCTCCGACCTTTAGGCCTCCCCTTCGAAACCCCCATCTGCATGTAACCCCCTCCATCTTCAAAGCCCTCACAACTTCATTAACCCCCTTCGGATCCTCTTTCCTTCATCCCCATCTTTGGTTGTTACTCTCACCTTCACTTATAAAACTCAAGCTTCGCCTCCAATCAAAGGTATCCACCAATAACAAAACCGCCCCTCCAGCTCTGTTCCTACCCTTCTTGGTGACATCTCGAAGGTTGGCCTATGTGGAGCGATGAAAAAGGTGGTCCTAGTGTGATCCTCGGCTGCCATTTGGTCAAGCTGCAGCTCTTCCTCGAGCTGTAAGAGCTCTGTTACCCTCCCTCGCATGGATATCAAGCGATGACTCTAGGAGGCCCAGCTCCTTCGTTCTCGAGTGAGCCTCACCGTTCCCCTCCTCTGTCTCTTCGATCATCTCCAGGTACAGATCTTTCTCCTCTTCTTCTTGCATCAACCTCGATAGTACATACCATCATCATCCGCCTCGCTCCCCATACCCCCGTTCACCTCCGACCTAGCGAAGGTCGGAGCTTTGCTTCCTGAATTTTTTCCGTCCGCGTCGTTCCTCCGCCCATCGTAATACACCTCCGCTTTTTCCCTTTCATCCTTCGTCGCTCTAACATACAACCAAAGCCTGTCGTGGCTCCATCGCCCACCACCTTAGCTGCTCCACCTACAATGCTCGGCCGCCGGCACCACCCTCGCCTCATCGTCATTGTGCCTCGACAGGAGCTCCAACTTATCCATCTTCCGTGCACCTCCGCACTCGCTCCCACGAGCTCTAGCTGCTCCACCCTCCTTTGCCACATGCCACCACGCCTCTCCGCCGCATCCCAACTATTCGACTGTGTGTCGGCCAAGCCCTCGCACCGCTCCACCTCGGTTGAGATGCGGCTTCGCCCGAGGTCTCCTCTGCCACCATTGCAGCCGTTGTATTGGGTCCCTAGCCCTAGATCCAACGATCTCCGTGCCACCACGTCACCC